>CM040437.1:32349212-32636712 GCA_022702705.1 Papilionanthe hookeriana x Papilionanthe teres
GTATACTTCGTTCAGTTACGTATTGCCATTATTTTGATATCAAAATTGAATTTTTTGTCGAAAGTTGACCTGATAAGGTCATTGGATTCGAAGATTGACCATTTTGGCCAGTGGATTGTCTTTGTTCGAAAGTTGACTGTTAGATTGATGTGTTGGTCATTAGGTCAAGGATTGGTCATTTGACCAATGTTGACTTTTTGGTCCAGAAATTGGCTTCTTGGGGTCCCAATAATTGGTCATTAGGTCGAAGAATTGATTATTTTGACCAAAATTGAGATACTTGGTCGAGAGTTAGCCCGTTAGATTCGATGGGGTGATCATTGGGTCGAGGAAATTGATCATTTTAACCAGAAAGTTGACTTTGGTGACAAGAATGACATATTAGGTCAATTGGATTAGTCATTATGTCAAGAATTGACTATGTTGATCCGAAATTGACTTTTTGGTCGAAGGTTGACTGATAGTGTGTCAGGTTAGATCATTGTGTCGAAGTTTGAGTGTTTTGATTAAGGATCGCTTTAGGTGAGAAGTTGGCCGATATTGAGTCGAATGAGTTGGTCGTTGGAGTCGAGGGATTGACCATGGTGAATCAAGCACTCGAGTTCTTAGTCGAAGGTGAAGCTTATTGGGTGATAATTAGATCATCATGTAGCAGAATTGACAATTTTGGTCGAAGAGTTATTACCTATTACTAGGGGCCGAGTGGGTTGAGTCCATTAGGTCCAGGATTCAGCCATTTGATTAAAGGTGAATATTTGGTCCAAGATTGACCAATTTGGTCGATGGGTTAGTCATGGTCTATTTCATACGTGAATTAATGCCTGACCAAATCGACTTTCGGTTAAAAAGTTGATCATATTCGGTCGATATGTATTTGTCATTGGGTTGGAAGTTGACCAAATGTTGACCAAAAATTGAGATTGCGGTCATAACGTTGACCTATTTGAGTGCAATGATTAGTCATTAGGCAAAAATTTATTATTTTGTGAAAATAGACTTTTTGGTCGAAAAGTTGACTTCCGTGGGGCCGGTGGAGTTGCGTATTCTTGGTGTGCAGGCTTGACACATATCGACCAATCACTCCCACATATTGGTCGAGAAATTGATATATTAGATTCGATAGTTGGTCATTAGAGTTCAAAATTGCCACTATTTTAGTACGTAAAATTGACTTTTTGATCAAATAGTTGACGCATATTTCGGTCAATGAGTTGTGTCATTGGGTCAATGATGTGACCATTTTGACCGAATATTGACGTTTTTGTACAAAGTTAGACTTAGTTGTGTCGAAAATGTGTGTCATTAGGTCGAATGTTGACTATTTTGATGAAATTGACTTTTGGTCGAATAGTTGACCTATTAGGTTAATGGGTTGGACATTGAGTCGAGTTGACCATTTGGACTAAAGTTGAGCGTTTTTGGTCGAAAGTTGACTATTAGGTCGATCGGTTTGGTCATTGGATCGAGTCATTGACCAATTTTGACAAAGATCGACTTTTTAGTCGAGAGTTGATATATTAGGTCAATGAGTTGGTCATTCGGTCGAAAATTGATGATTTTGACCAAAATTGACCTTTTGGTCAAAAGTGGACATATTGGGTCAATGGGTGGTCATTAGGTCAAAAATTGACTATTTTGACCAAAATTAACTTTTTGGTCAAAAGTTGATCTATTGAGTCAATGGGTTGGTCATATGGTCAAAAGATTGACCATTTTGACCAAAGTTGACTTTTTTGTCAAAAGTTGACTTTTTAGATCAATGAGTTGGTTATTTAGTCGAGGATTGACCAAAGTTGACTTTTGGTCATTAGGTAAAATTAACCATTTTGACAAAGTTGACTTTATAGTCGAAAGTTCATCTATTTGATCGATGGGATGGTCGTTAAGTCAAAAATTGACTATTTTGACCAAAATTGACTTTTTGGTTAAAAGTTTACCTATTTAGTTGATTGGTTGGTCATTTGGTCAATGATTGACGATTTTGACAGAAGTTGTCTTTTTGGTCAAAAGTTGACCTATTGGGTTAATGAGTTGGTTATTGGGTCGAAAATTGACCATTTTAACTAAACTTGACTTTTTTGGTCAAAAGTTAACCTATTAGGTCAATGGGGTGGTTGTTAGGTTAAAAATTGACTATTTTGACTAAAATTTACTTTTTTGTCAAAAGTTGACCGATTGAGTCGATGGGTATGTCGATGTGTCGAGGATTGACCATTTTGACCAAAATAGACATTTTGGTCGAAAGTTGACCCATTAGAGTCGATGTAGTGGTCATTAGGTTAGAAATTGACTTATTTTGACCAAAATTGTCTTTTTGGTCGAAAGTTGACCTTATTGGATCGATGGGTTGGTAATTTAGCGAAGGATTGACCATTACGACTAAAGTTGACTTTTTGGTATAAGGTTAACATATTGAGTCGATGGGTTGGTCATTGGGTCGAGAGATAAAGCCATTTTGAACAAAGTTGACTTTTTGGTTAGAGATTGACTTATTGGGTCAATAATTGGTCATTAGGTCAAAAATTGACTATTTTGACCAAAATTGACTTTTTGGTCAAAAGTTGACTTATTGGGTTAATGGGTTGGCCATTGGGTCAAAGATTGACCATTTTGACCTAAGTTGACTTTTTGTTCAGAGATTCACTTATTGGGCCAATAATTGGTCATTGGGTTAAAAATTACTTTTTTGGCCAAATTGAATTTTTGGTCCAAAGTTGACCCATTGCTTCAACGTGGTGGTCATTGGGTTAGAAATTAACCATTTTGACCAAAGTTGACTTTTTGGTTAAAAGTTGACCTATTAGGTCAATGAGTTGTTAATTGGGTGAAGAATTGACCATTTGGACCAAAGATGACTTTTTGGTTAAAAGTTGACCTATTGGGACAATGTGTTGGTCATTTAGTCAAGGATTGACCATTCTGACCAAAGTTGACTTTCTGGTAAAAAGTTAACACTTTAGGTCCATGGGTTGGTTATTGGGTCAACGATTGAACATTTTGAACAAAGTTGATTTTTTTGTCAGAGATTGACTTATTGGGTCAATAATTGGTCATTAGGACAAAAAATGACTATTTTGACTAAAAATGATTTTTTGGTCGAAAATTGACTTATTGGGTCAACGGGTTAGTGATTAGGTCAGAAAATTGACCATTTTGACTAAAGTTAACTTTTTGGTCGAAAGTTGATCGATTGGGTCGATTGGGTTGTCATTATGTCAAAATTTACTAATTTTGACCAAAATTGACTTTTGGTGAAAAGTTGACCTATTAGGTCGATAAGTTGGTCATTATGTCGAAAAGTTGACTATTTTGACCAAAATTGAATTTTGTCAAAAGTTGACTTATTGGGTCATTGGATTAAAGATTAATTTTGACATGGTTATCTTTTTCGAAAAGTTGACTATTAGATCGATGTGTTGGTCGTTAGGTCGAAGATTAGCCATTTTGACCAATGTTGACTTTTTGGTCGAGAGTTAACTTGCTGGATCGATAATTGGTCATTAGGTCAAAAATTGACTATTTTGACCAAAATTGAATTTTTGGTCAAAAGTTGACCCATTAGGTCAATGGGGTGGTCATTGGGTCAGAAATTGATCATTTTAACCAAAGTTGACTTTTTGGTCAAAAATTGACATATTGGGTCAATTGTGGGTAGTCATTATGTCAAAAATTGACTATATTGTCCAAAATTGACTTTTTGGTCAAAGGTTGACCTATTGTGTCAATGGGTTGGTCATTGTGTCAAAGTTTGACTATTTTGATTAAAGTTCACTTTTGGTCAAAAGTTGACGTATTGAGTCAATGGGTTGGTCATTGGGTCAATGATTGACCATTTTGATCGAAACTTGATTTCTTAGTCAGAGATTGACTTATTGGGTCGATAATTAGTCATTATGTAAAAAATTGACAATTTTGGTCGAAAGTTAACCTATTGGGTCTATGGGTTGGTCATTGGGTCGAGGATTGACCATTTTGACGAAGTTGACTTTTAGTCCGAGATTGGCTTATTAGGTCGATAATTGTTCATTAGGTCGAAAATTGATCTATTTTGACCAACAATTGACTTTTTGGTCGAAAGTTGACTGTTAGATCGATGGGTTGGTCATTGGGTCGAGGATTGATCATTTTGATGAAAGTTGACTTCTTGGTAATAGATTTACTTATTGGGTCAATAATTGGTCATTAGGTCAAAAATTGTCCATTTTGACCAAAATTGACTTTTTGGTCGAAAGTTGACTTATTGGGTCGATGTGTTGGTCATTGGGTTAGGATTGACCATTTTGACTAAAGTTAACTTTTTGGTCGAAAGTTGACCTTTTGGGTCGATGTGTTGGTTATTAGGTCGAAGATTGACCATTTTGACCAAAGTTGACTTTTCGATCGAAAGTTCATCTATTGGTCGATGGGATGGTCATTAGTTCAAAGTTGGTATTTGTGACCAAATTAACTTTTTGGTCGAAAGTAAACCTGTTAGTCGATGGGTTAGTCGAGTGGATCGATGATTGATGATTTTGACAAAAGTTTTCTTTTTGAGTCGAAAGTTTACTTATTACATCGATGGGTTGGTTATTGGGTCGAAATTGACGATTTTAACTAAAGTTGATTTTTTGGTTAAAAGTTGACTATTAGTGTCGATGGGGTGGTTGTTAGGTTATAAATTGGTAATTTTTGACCAAAAATTACTTTTGTCGAAAGTTGACCAATTCGGTCGATGGGTATGTCATTGTGCGAGGATTGGCCGTTTGGACCAAAATTAGCATTTTAGTCGAAACTTGATCCATTTGGTCGATGGGGTGGTCATTAGGTTCAAAGCTGATTTTTTGACCAAAATTATGTTTTTGGTCGAAAGTTGACCTATTGGGTTAATGAGTTGGTCATTTGGTCAAGCATTGACCATTCTGACCACAGATGACTTTTTGGTTAAAAGTTAACCTATTAGGTCATTGGGTTAGTCGTTAGATCAAGGATTGACCATTTTTAACAAAGTTGACTCTTTGGTCAGACCTTGACGTATTGGATCAATAATTAGTCATTTGGTCAAAAATTGACTATTTTGACCAAAATTAACTTTTTGGTCAAAAAGTTCACCTCTTTGGATCAATGGGTTGGTAATTGGGTCGAGAAATTGACCATTTTGACCAAAGTTGACTTTTGGTCGAAAGTTGACTTATTAGGTCAATTGGGTGGTCATTATGTCGAAAATTGACAATTTTGACCAAAATTGAATTTTTGTCGAAAGATAACTTATTAGAGTCATTTGAGTTGGTCATTATGTCGAAAATTTACTATTTTTGCAAAATTGACTTTTTGGTCGAAGTTGATTTATTGCGTGAATGTGTTGGTCATTGGGTCGAGGATTGACCATTTTGACTAAACTTAACTTTTTGGTCGGGATTAACTGCTTTGGGTCATTATTTGGTCATTAGGTCAAAAATTGACTATTTATACCAAAATTGAAATTTTGGTCAAAGGTTGACCCATTGGGTCAATGGGGTGGTCATTAAGTCAAAAATTGATTATATTGACCAAAATTGTCTTTTTGGTTAAAAGTTGACCTATTGTGTCAATGGGTTGGTCATTGGGTCAAGGATTGACTATTTTTACTAAAGTTCACTTTTTGGTCGAAGGTTGAGTTTGTTAGATTGATGGGTTGTTCATTAGGTCGAAGATTGACCATTTTGACCAAAGTTGACTTTTTGGTCAGATATTTACTTATTGGGTCAATAATTGGTCATTATGTCAAAATATGATTATTTTGGTCAAATGTTAACCTATTGGGTCTATGTGTTAGTCATTGGGTTAATGAATGACCTTTTTGACCAATGTTGACTTTTTGGTCAAAAGTTGACTTATTGGGTTAATGGCCATTGGGCCAGAAATTGAACATTTTAACCAAACTTGACTTTTTGGTCTAAAGTTGACCTATTGGGTTAATGGGGTGGTCATTAGGTCAAAATTGATCGATTTTGACCAAAATTAATTTTTTGAGTCGAAAGTTGACTTATTAGATTCGATGAGTTGGTATTGTGTAAAGGATTGGCCATTTTAACTAAAGTTTAATTTTTGGTCATTGGGTCGAGAAATTAACCATTTTGATCGAAAGTTAACTTTTTGGTCGAAAAGATTTTTATTTAGTCGATGGGATGGTCATTAGGTCAAAAATTGACTATTTTGACCAAAATTGACTTTTTGGTCAAAAGTTGACCTATTTAGTCAATGGGTTGGTAATTTGGTCAAGGATCGACCATTTTAACCAAAGTTATCTTATTGGTCAAAAGTTGACCTAATTATTGGGTGAGAAATATAACATTTTAACTAAAGTTAATTTCTTAGTCGAATGTTGACTGTTGGTCGATAGGGTGGTTATTAGGTTAAAAATTGACTATTTTGACAAAAAATTACTTTTTTGCCAAAAGTTGACCAACTAGGTTAATAAGTATGTCATTATGTTAAGGATTGACCATTTTGATTAAAATTGACATTTATGTGAAGTTGACTCTTGGGTTAATGGGCTAGTCATTAGGTCAAAAATTGACTATTTTGACCAAAATTGTCATTTTGGTCAAACGTTGACCTATTGGGTCAATGGGTTGCTCATTTGGTCAAGGATTGACCATTCTGACCAAAGTTGACTTTTTATAAAAAGTTAAATCTTTGGGACCACGGGTTGGTTATTGGGTCAAGGATTGACCGTTTTGAAAGTTGATTTTTTTGTCAGAGATTGACTTATAGGGTCAATAATTGGTCATTAGGACAAAAATTGACTAGTTTGACTAAAATTGATTTTTTTGGTCAAAAGTTGACCTTTTGGGTCAATGGGTTGGTCATTGGGTTAGAAATTGACCATTTTGACCAAAGTTAACTTTTTGGTCAAAAGTTGATCGATTGGTAAATTGGGTGGTCATTATGTCAAAACTTTAAAATTTTGACCAAAATTTTTTTTGGTGAAAAGTTGACTATGTCAGATTGGCACATTATGTCGAAGTTAGTTATTTTGATCGAAATTAACTTTTTGGTCGAAAGTTGACCTATTGAGTCTTTGGGTCAAAGATTGACCAATTTGACCATAGTTGACTTTTTTGGTCAAAGATTGACTTATTGGGTCAATAATTGGTCATTATGTAAAAAATTGATGCTTTTGGTCAAAAGTTGACCTACTGGGTCTATGGGTTGGTCATTGGGTCAAGGATTGACAATTTTGATCAAAGTTGACTTTTTAGTCAGAGATTGGCTTATTGGGTCAATAATTGTTCATTAGGTCAAAAATTGATTATTTTGAAAAAAATTGACTTTTTGGTCAAAAGTTGACCTATTGGGTCAAAGATTGACCATTTTGACGAAAGCTGAATTTTTGGTAACATATTGACGTATTGGGTCAATAATTGGTCATTAAGTCAAAAGTTGAATATTTTGACCAACATTGACTTTTTGGTCAAAAGTTAATTTATAGGGTCAATGTGTTGGTCATTGGGATAAGGATTGACCATTTTGATTAAAGTTGACTTTTTGGTCAAATGTTGACCTTTTTGGTCAATGTGTTGATTATTAGGTCAAGGATTGACCATTTTGACCAAAGTTGACTTTTTGGTCAAAAGTTCATCTATTTGGTCAATGGGATGGTCATTAGTTCAAAAATTGACTATTTTGGCCAAATTTGACTTTTTGGTGAAATGTTAACCTTTTTAGTCAATAGGTTAGTCATTGGGTCAAGGATTAACGAGTTTGACAAAAGTTTTCTTTTTGGTCAAAAGTTGACATATTTGGTCAATGGGTTGTTTTTCTGTCAGAAATTGGCCATTTTAACTAAAGTTGGATTTTTGGTCAAAAGTTGACCTATTGAGTCAACGGGGTGGTTGTTAGGTTAAAAATTGACTATTTTGTCTAAAATTTACTTTTTTGTTAGAAGTTGACCTATTGGGTTATTGGTATGTCAATGTGTCAAAGATTGACCGTTTGGACCAAAATAGACATTTTGGTCAAAAGTGGACCCATTTGGTCAATAGGGTGGTCATTAGGTTAAAAAATGACTTTTTTTTACCAAAATTCTCTTTTTGGTCAAAAGATGACCTATTGGGTCAATGAGTTGGTCATTTGGTCAAGGATTGAGCATTTTGACCAAAGATGACATTTTGGTTATAAGTTAACCTATTGGGTCAAAGGGTTGGTCATTAGATCAAGGATTGACCATTTTGAACAAAGTTGACTTTTTGGTCGAAGCTTAACTTATTGGATCGATAAGTGTCGTTTAGTCGAAAAATTGGTTATTTTGACGAAAATTGACTTTTTGGTCGAAAAGTTTGCTGTTATGATCGATGGGTTGGTAATTGGGTCAGAAATTGACTATTTTGACAAAAGTTGACTTTTTGGTCAAAAGTTGTCCTATTAGGTTAATTGGGTGGTCATTATGTCAAAAATTGACAATTTTGACCAAAATTAAATTTTTGGTCAAAGGTTGACCTATTGGATCTCTGAGTTAGTCATTATGTCAAAAATTTACTATTTTGACCAAAATTGACTTTTTGGTCAAAAGTTGACCTATTGCGTCAATGAGTTGGTCATTGTGTCAAGAATTGACTATTTTTACTATAGTTCACTATTTGGATAAAAGTTAGTATTGGATTGATGCGTTGGTCATTAGGTCGAGATTGTCAGTTTGACCAAAGTTAACTTTTTGGTCGGATATTAACTTATTGGAGTCGATAATAGGTCATTATGTCGAAAATTGATTATTTTGGTCGAATGTTAACCTATTTGGTCTTTGAGTTGGCCATTAGGTCGAAGTTACCATTTTGGCTAATGTTAACTTTTTAGACAAAAGTTGACTTATTTGGTTAATGGTCATTAGGTCAGAAATTGAACATTTTAACCAAACTTGACTTTTTGGTCAAAAAGTTGACCTATTGGGTTAATGGGGTGGTCCTTAGGTCAAATATTGGCAATTTTGACCAAAATTAATTTTTTGGTCAAAAGTTGACTGTTAGATCGATTGGTTGGTATTGGGTCGAGGATTGATCATTTTGACGAAAGTTGACTTTTTGGTCGAAGTTCACTGATTAGGTCGATAGGTTGGTCGATGAGTAAAAGATTGACAATTTCGACCAAAGTTGACTTTTTGGTCAGAAATTTACATATTTGGTCAATAATTGATCATTCGGTCAAAAATTGTTTATTTTAACCAAAATTTATTTTTTTGTCAAAAGTTGACCCATTGGGTCGATTTGGTAGTCATTATGTCAAAAATTGATAAAGTTGACTTTTTGTCAAAAGTTGACCTATTGGGTCAATGGGTTGGTTGTTGGGTCAGAAATTTACAATTTTGATAAAACTTGATTTTTTTGTCAAAAGTTAACCTATTTGGTTAATGGGGTGTTCATTTGGTAAAAATTTAACTATTTTGACAAAAATTGACTTTTTAGTCAAAAGTTGACCTATTGTGTTGATGTGTTGTTCATTAGATCAAGGATTGATCATTTTGACCAAAGTTGACTTTTTGGTTAAAAGTTGACCTATTGGGTCAATGAGTTGGTTATTGGGTCAAGGATTGACCATTTTGACCAAAGTTAACTTTTTGGTCATTAAAAAATTAATCGTTTTGTCCAAAGTTGACTTTTTGGTCGAAAGTTCTTCTATTTGGTCAATGGGATGGTCATTAGGTCAAAAATTATAAATCGACTTTTTGGTCAAACATTGACCTATTTAGTCAATGGGTTGGTCATTAGGTCAAGGATTAAACATTTTAACCAAAGTTATCTTTTTGGTCAAAAGTTGACTATTAGGTCGAAGGGTTGGTTATTGGGTAACGAATTGACATTTTAACCAAAGTTGATTTCTTAGTCGAAGGTTGACTATTGGGTCGTTGAAGTGGTTGTTAGGTTAATATTTGGTTATTTCGACGAAAATTTACTTTTTTGTCGAAAGTTGACCGATTAGATTGAAGGGTATGTCATTATGTCAAGGATTGACCATTTTGATCAAAATTGAAATTCATAACAAAAGTTAATCCCTTGGGTTAATGGGGTAGTCATTGGGTTAAAAACTGACTATTTTGACCAAAGTTGTCTTTTTGCTCGAAGTTGACTGTTAGGTCGATGGGTTGGTCATTTGGTCGAGAATTGACCATTCGACCAAAGTTGACTTTTTGGTAAAAAGTTGACTGTTGGAGTCGATGGGTATGTCATTGGGTCGGATGGACCATTTTGAATAAAGTTAACTTTTTGGTCGGATATTGGTGATTGGAGTCGATAATGGTCATTATGTCAAAAATTGACTATTTTGACTAAAATAGACTTTTGGTCAAATGTTGACTTATGGGGTCAATGGGTTGGTCATTGGGTCAGAAATTCACCATTTTGACCAAAGTTGACTTTTTTGTCAGAAGTAGACCTCTTGGGTCAATTGGGTGTTCATTATATAAAAAATTGATAATTTTGACAAAAATAGACTTTTTTGTCAAAAGTTGACCTATTGAGCAATGGGTTGGTCATTATTCAAAAATTGATTATTTTAACCAAAATTGACGTTTTGGCCAGAAGTTGACCCATTTGAGTCATTAGGTCGAAAGATTAACTACTTTGACTATAGTTGAGTTTTTGGTTAAAAGATGACTCGATTAGATTGATAAGTTGAGTCGTTAGGTCGAGGATTGACATTTGACAAAGTTGACTTTTTGGTCGAAGATTGACTTCTGGATCGATAATTAGTCATTAGTAAAAAATTGTTATTTTGACGAAAATTGAATTTTTGGTCGAAAGTTGACCCGTTGATGTCGATGGGGTGCTCGATCGGTCGAAAATTGACCATTTTGACCAAAGTTGACTTTTTGTCGAAAGTTGACCTATTAGGTTGATGAGATTGGTCATTAGATCGAAAATTGACTTTATTGACCAAAATTGACTTATTAGTGAAAGTTGACCTTTTGTGTTGATGGATTGGTCATTGTGTCGAAGATTGAGTATTTTAGTGAAGTTGACTATTGGGTAAATGGGTTAGTCATTAGGTCGAAGATTGACCATTTTGACAAAGTTAACTTTTGGTCGAAGTTGACATATTGGGTTAATGGGTTGGTCATTTGGTGAGAAGTTGACCATTTTAACCAAACTTGATTTTTGGTCGAAAGTTGACTGATTGGAGTCTAATGACTTGGTCATTAGGTCGAAAATCGACATTTTTGACCAAATTAACTTTTTGGTAAAGATTTAACTTTATTTGGTCGATGGGTTGGTCATTGGGTTAGAGGATTAATCATTTTTACCAAAGTGGATTTTTTGGCGAAAAGTTGACTTGATTGGGTCGATGGGTTAGTCATCGAGTAAAGATTACGATTTTGATCGAAGTTGACTTTTTGGTCGAAAGATTGACTCATTAGATCAATAATTGGTCATTGATCGAAAAATTGATTATTTTGACCAAAATTTAATTTTGGTCGAAAGTTGACCCCTTGGAGTCGATTAGGTGGTCATTATGTTAGAAATTGACGCAATTTTGAGCAGAAGATTAACTTTAGATCGAAAGTTGTTATATTGGATCGATGGGTTGTTCGTTGGGTCGAAAATTGATAATTTTGATCGAAGTTTACTTTTTGTCGGAAGTTGACCTGATCGGGTCAATGGGGTGGCCATTAGGTAAAAAATTAACTATTTTGACTAAAATTGACTTTTTGGTCAAATGTTGACCTATTGGGTCAACGATTGACCATTTCGACCAAAGTTGACTTTTTGGTCAAAAGTTGAACTATTGGGTGAATAAGTTGGTTTTTGGGTCAAGGATTGGCCATTTTGACCAAAGTTTACTTTTTGGTGATTAGGTTAGAAATTAGTCATTTTGACCAATGTTGACTTTTTGGACAAAAGTTCATTATTTGATCGAATGGGATGGTCATTAGGTCGAATATTACTTATTTTGACTAAAATTGACTTTTTGGTCAAAAGTTGACCTACTTAGTCAATGGGTTGGTCATTAAGTCAAGGATTGACCATTTTGACCAAAGTTGACTCTTTAGTCAGAGATTGAATTATTGGGTCAATAATTGGTCATTTGGACTAAAATTAATTATTTTGACTAAAATTGAATTTTTGGTCGAAGTTGACCCATTAGGTCGACGAGATTGAACATTTGGTCGAGAAATTGACCATTTTGTCAAAGTTAACTTTTTGGTTAAAAGTTGACCTTTTGGATCGATGAGTTGGTAATATGGTCGAGAATTGACCATTTTGACCGAATTGACTTTTTGGTCGAAGTTGACTGTATAGGTCGATGGGATGGTCATTAGGCCGAAATTTGATCATTTTAACCAAAGTTGACTTATCTATTAAAAGTTGACCTATTGCGTCGATAGGTTGGTCATTAGGTAAAGCGTGACCATTTTGACCAGAAGTTGAATTTTTGGTCGAAAGTTAACTGTTTGGGTCGATGGGTTTGTCATTGGGTAGCAGGATTGACAATTTTGACCAAAGTTGATTTTTTGGTCGAAGAGATTGACTTATTGGGTCGATAATTTGTCATTAATTCGAAGATTAACTATTTTGACCAAAATTAATTTTTTGGTCGAAAATTGGCTTATTAAGTTGAAGGGTTGGTCATTGGTTCGAGGATCGATCATTTCGACCAAGTTGACTTTTTGGTTAAAGATTGACTTCTTAGATTGATATTGGTCATTGGGTCAAAAATTGATTATTTTGACGAAAATTGACTTTTTGGTCGAATAGTTAACTTATTAGGATAGTGAGTTGGTCATTGGGTCAAGGATTGACCATTTTGACAAAAGTTGAATATTTGTTCAAAGTTGAGCTGTTAGTGAAAATTGACCATTAGGACAGTGGGTTAGTTTTGGGTGAGGATTGACCATTTTGACCAAATTTGACTTTTTGGTCAGAGATTGGCTTCTAAGTCAATAATTGGTCATTAGGTTAAAAATTAACTAGTTTGACCAAAATTATCTTTTTAGTCAAAGGTTGACGATTTGAGTCGATAGGTTAATCATTGGGTCACGGATTGACCATTTTAACCAAAGTTAACTTTTTGGTAACAGATTGACTTATTGGGTCAAAAATTGGTCATTAGGTCAAAATTGACAATTTTGACCAAATTTGACTTTTTGGTCAAAAGTTGACCTATTGGGTCAATGGGTAGGACATTGGGTCAGGGAATGACCATTTGGACGAAAGTTGAATTTTTGAGTCGAAGTTGACTTATTAGATTGATGGGTTGGTCATTAGATCGAGACTTTGACAATTTTGACCAAATTAACTTTTTGGTCAAAAGTTGATATATTAGGTCAATGAGTTGGTCACTGGGTCGGAAATTGATGATTTTGACAAAAATTGACTTTTTGGTGAAAAGTTGACATATTGGGTCATTTGGTGGTCATTAGGTCAAAAATTGACTATTTTGACCAAAATTGACTTTGTGATCAAAAGTTGACCTATTGGGTTAATTGGTTGGTCATATGGTCAAGGATTGGCCATTTTGACCAAAGTTGACTTTTGGTCAAAAGTTGACCTTTTGGATTCGATGAGTTAGTTATTGGGTCAAGGCTTGACCAAAGTTGACTTTTTGGTAATTGGGTCAAAAATTAACCATTTTGACCAAATTTGACTTTTTGGTCAAAAGTTCATCTATTTGATCATTGGGATGGTCATTAGTCAAAATTGACTATTTTGACCAAAATTGACTTTTTGGTTAAAAGTTTACTGTTAGGTCGATTGGTTGGTCATTTGGTCGATGATTGATGATTTTGTGAAAGTTGTCTTTTTGGTCGAAAGTTAACTTATTGGATCGAAGGTTGGTTATTGGGTCAGAAATTGACCTTTTTAACTAAACTTGACTTTTTTTGTCCAAAGTTAACATATTGGGTCAATGGGGTGGTTCTTAGGTTAAAAATTGACTAATTTGACTAAAATTTACTTTTTTTTCAAAAGTTGACCAATTGGGCCATTGGGTATGTCAATGTGTCAAGGATTGACCATTTTGACCAAAATAGGCATTTTGGTTAAAAGTTGACCCATTGGGTATGTGGGGTGGTCATTAAGTCAAAATTAACTATTTTGACCAAAATTGCCTTTCTGGTCAAAAGCTGACCTTTCGGGTCAATGGGTTGGTAATTTAGAAAAGTTGACCATTCTGACTAAAGTTGACTTTTTGGTAAAAGGTTAACATATTAGGTCAATAGGTTGGTCATTGGGTCGAGGATAAATCATTTTGAACAAAGTTGACTTTTTGGTCAGAGATGGACTTATTGGGTCAATAATTGGTCATTAGGTCAAAAATTGACTATTTTGACCAAAAATGACTTTTTGGTCGAAAGTTGAGTATATTAGATTGATGGGTTGACCATTGGATTCAAGGATTGACCATTTTGACCAAAGTTGACTTTTTGTTCAGAGATTCACTTATTGGTCCAATAATTGGTGATTAGGTTAAAAATTACTTTTTTCGCCAAAATAAATTTTTGGTCCAAAGTTGCCCCATTGGCTCAATGTGGTGGTCATTGGGTCAGAAATTAACCATTTTGACCAAAGTTGACTTTTTGGTTAAAAGTTGACCTGTAGGGTCAATGAGTTGTTAATTGGGTGAAGAATTGACCATTTGGACCAAAGATGACTTTTTGGTCAAAAGTTGACCAATTGGGACAATGGGTTGGTCATTTGGTCAACGATTGACCATTCTGACCAAAGTTGACTTTCTGGTAAAAAGTTAACGCTTTGGGTCCATGGGGTGGTTATTGGGTCAAGGATTGACCATTTTGAACAAAGTTGATTTTTTTGTCAGAGATTAACTTATTGGGTCAATAATTGGTCATTAGGACAAAAATTGACTATTTTGACTAAAATTGATTTTTGGTCAAAAGTTGACATATTGGGTCAATGGGTTGGTCATTGGGTCAGAAATTGACCATTTTGACAAAGTTAACTTTTTGGTCGAAAGTTGATCGATTGGGTCGATTGGGTGGTCATTATGTCAAAAATTTACAATTTTAACCAAAATTGACTTTTTGGTGAAAAGTTGACCTATTGGGTCAATGAGTTGGTCATTATGTCAAAAGTTGACTATTTTGACCAAAATTGACTTTTTGGTCAAAAGTTGACATATTGGGTCATTGGGTCAAAGATTGACCATTTTGACCATAGTTGTCTTTTTTGTCAAAAGTTGACCTATTGGGTCAATGTGTTGGTCAATGGGTCAAGGATTGGCCATTTTGACGATGTTGACTTTTTGGTCGAAGATTGGCTTACTGGATTCGATAATAGCTCATTAGGTCGAAATTTGATTATTTTGACCAAAATTGAATTTTTGGTCGAAAGTTGACCCATTGGATTGATGGGTTAATCATTGGGTCGAAATTGACCATTTTAACCGAAGTTGACTTTTGGTCGAACAATTGACATATTGGGTCAATTAGATAGTCATTATGTCAAAAAATGAGTATATTGTCCAAAATTGACTTTTTCGTCAAAAGTTGACCTATTGTGTCAATGGGTTCGTCATTGTGTCAAGGTTTGACTATTTTAATTAAAGTTCACGTTTGGTCAAAAGTTGACCTATTGGGTCAATGGGTTGGTCATTGGGTCAAGGATTGACCATTTTGATCAAAGTTGATTTCTTAGTTAGAGATTGACTTATTTGGTCAATAATTAGTCATTATGTAAAAAATTGACAATTTTGGTCAAAAGTTAACCTCTTTAGGTTTATGGGTTGGTCATTGTGTCGAAGATTGACCATTTTGACTAAAGTTGACTTTTATTCGAGAGATTGGACTTGCTTGGGTCGATAATTGTTTATTATGTCAAAAATTGACTATTTTGACCAAAATTGACTTTTTGGTCAAAAGTTGACCTATTGGGTCAATGGGTGGGTCATTGGGTCAAGGATTGACCATTTTGTCGAAAGTTGACTTTTTTATAACAGATTGACTTATTGGGTCAATAATTGGACATAAGGTCAAAAATTGACTATTTTGACCAAAATTGATTATTTTGACAAAAATTGACTTTTTGGTCAAAGGTTGACTTATTGGGTCAATGTGTTGGTCATTGGGTCAAGGATTGACCATTTTGACTAAAGTTGACTTTTTGGTCAAAAGTTGACCTTTTGGGTCAATGAGTTGGTTATTAGGTCACGGATTGACCATTTTGAACAAAGTTGACTTTTCGGTCAAAAGTTCATCTATTTCGTCAATAGGATGGTCATTAGTTCAAAAATTGACTATTTTGTCGAAATTTAACTTTTTGGTCAAAAGAAAACCTATTTAGTTAATGGGTTGAGTCGATGGATCGAGGATTGATGATTTTGACAAAAGTTTTCTTTTTGGTCAAAAGTTAATTTATTGTGTCAATGGGATGGTTATTGGTCTAGAAATTGAATATTTTATTTAAAGTTGATTTTTTGGTCAAAAGTTGACCTATTGGGTCAATGGGGTGGTTGTTAGGTTATAAATTGACAGTTTTGACCAAAAATTACTTTTTTGTCAAATATTGACCATTTGGGTCAATGGGTATATCATTGTGTCAAGGATTGGCCGTTTGGACCAAAATTGGCATTTTGGTGAAAGTTGATCCATTTGGTCGATAGGGTGGTCTTTAGGTTCAAAGCGGCGTTTTTTACCAAAATTGTCTTTTTGGTTAAAAGTGGACTGTTGGGTTAATGAGTTGGTCATTTGGTCAAGGATTGACCATTCTGATCAAAGATGACTTTTTGGTTAAAAGTTAACCTATTAGGTCAAAGGGTTGGTCGTTAGATCAAGGATTGACCATTTTGAACAAAGTTAACTTTTAGGTCAAAGCTTAATGTATTGGATCAATAATTGGTCTTTTGGCAAAAAATTGACTATTTTGACCAAAATTGACTTTTTGGTCAAAAAGTTCACCTATTAGATCAATTGGTTGGTAATTGGGTCAGAAATTGACCATTTTGACCAAAGTTGACTTTTTCGTCAAAAGTTGACCTATTAGGTCAATTGGGTGGTCATTATGTCAAAAATTAACAAATTTGACCAAAATTGAATTTTTAGTCAAAAGTTAACTTATTGGGTCACTGAGTTGGTCATTATGTCGAAAATTTACTATTTTGACTAAAATTGACTTTTTGGTCGAAAGTCGACTGTGCGTTAATGGGTTGGCCATTAGGTCGGATTGACCATTTTGACTAAAGTTAACTTTTTGGTCGAAGATTGACTTGTTGGGTCATTGATACGGTCATTAGGTCGAAAATTGATTTATTTAGACCAAAAATTGAAATTTTGAGTCGAAAGTTGATCCATTGAGTCGATGGGGTGGTCATTGGATCGAAATTGACCATTATGACAAAAGTTGATTTTTGGTCGAAAGTTGACATATTAGGTCGATTGGGTGGTCATTAGGTCGAAATTGACCATATTGGCCAAAATTGACTTTTTGGTCGAAATGTTGACTATTAGTGTCGATAGGGATGGTCATTAGATCGAAGATTGATTATTTTTACTAAAGTTCACTTTTTGGTTGAAAGTTGGCTATTAGGTCGATGGGTTGGTCATTAGGTCGAGGATTGACCATTTTGACGAAAGTCGACTTTTGGTCGATTATTGACTTATTGCGTCGATAATTGGTCATTATGTCGAAAATTGATTATTTTGGTCGAAGTTAATCGATTGGGTACATGGGTTAGTCATTGGGTTAAGAATTGACAATTTTGACCAATGTTGACTTTTTGGTCAAAAGTTGACATATTGGGTTAATGGTCATTGGATCAGAAATTGAACATTTTAACCAAACTTGACTTTTTGGTCAAAAGTTGACTTATTGGGTTACTGGGGTGGTCGTTAGGTCAAATATTGACAATTTTAACCAAAATTAATTATTTGGTCAAAAGTTGACTGTTAGATTGATGGGTTAGTATTAGATCGAGATTGACCATTTTAGTTAAAGTTGATTTTTGGTCATTAGGTCGAAAATGTAATTTCGACGAAGTTAACTTTTTGGTCGAACGTTTTTATTTAATTGATGGGATGGTCATTAGATCGAAAAATTATTTATTTTGACCAAAATTGACTTTTTGGTCGAAAGTTGACTATTGAGTCGATGGGTTGGTCATTGGGTCGAGATTAACCATTTTAACCAAAGTTACCTTTTTGGTCGAAAGTTGATCTATTAGGTCGATGGGTTAATTATTGGGTAGAAATTGAACATTTTAAGCTAAAGTTGATTTCTTAGTCAAAAGTTGACCTATTTGGTCAATAGGGTGGTTATTAAGTTAAAAATTGACTATTTTGACAAAAAAATACCTTTTTATCAAAAGTTGACCAATTAGGTCAATAAGTAAGTCATTATGTTAAGGATTAACCATTTTGATCAAAATTGACATTTATGTCAAAAGTTGACACCTTGGGTTAATGGGGTAGTCATTAGGTCAAAAATTGACTATTTTGACTAAAATTGTCTTTTTTGTCAAAAGTTGACCTATTGGGTCAATGGGTTGGTAAATTGGACAAGGATTGACCATTCTGACCAAAGTTGACTTTTTCGTAAAAGTTAACTCTTTGGGTCCATGGGTTGGTCATTGTGTCAAGGATTGACCATTTTGAACAAAGTTGATTTTTTTGTCAGAGCTTGACTTATTGGGTCAATAATTGGTCATTAGGACAAAAATTGACTATTTTGACAAAAATTGAATTTTTGGTCAAAAGTTGACCTATTGGGTCAATGAGTTGGTCATTGGGTCAGAAATTGACCAGTTTGACCAAAGTTAACTTTTTAGTCAAATGTTGATTGATTGGTCAATTGGGTGGTAATTATGTCAAAAATTTACAATTTTGACCTAAATTGACTTTTTGGTGAAAAGTTGACCTATTGGGTCAATGAGTTGGTCATTATGTCAAAACTTGACTATTTTGACCAAAATTGACTTTTTGTCGAAGTTGTACTGATTAGGTCATTGGGTCGAAGATTGACCATTTTGACCATAGTTGACTTTTGAACGAAGTGGACTTATTGGGTTCATTGGATGTCGTAGGATTGACCATTTTGACCGATGTTGACTTTTTGGTCGAAGATTGAGCTTACTGGGTCGATATTTGGTCATTAGGTCAAAAATTGACTATTTTGACCAAAATTGAATATTTGGTCAAAAGTTGACCCATTGAGTCAATGGGGTGGTCATTGCGTCAGAAATTGACAATTTTAACCAAATTTGACATTTTGGTCAAAAATTGACATATTGGGTCAATTGGGTGGTCATTAGGTCAAAAATTGACTATAAAGATCAAAATTGACTTTTTTGTCAAAAGTTGACCAATGGTGTCAATGAGTTGGTCATTGTGTCAAGGTTTTACTATTTTGATTAAAGTTCACTTTTTGGTGAAAAGTTGACCTATTGGGTCAATGGGTTGGTCATTGGGTCAAGGATTGACCATTTTGACCATAGTTGATTTCTTGGTCAGAGATTGACTTATTGGGTTAATAATTGGCCATTATGTAAAACATTGACAATTTTGGTCAAAGGTTGACCTACTGGGTCTATGAGTTAGTCATTGGGTCAAGGATTGACCATTTTGATCAAAGTTGACTTTTTAGTCTAAGATTGGCTTACTTGGTCAATAATTGTTCATTAGGTCAAAAATTAACTATTTTGACCAAAATTAATTTTTTGGTCAAAAGTTAACCTATTGGGTCAATGGGTTGGTCATTGGGTCAAGGATTGACCATTTATATGAAAGTTGACTTTTTGGTAACAAATTGACTTATTGTGTCAATAATTGGTCATTAGTCAAAAATTGACTATTTTGACCAAAATTGACTTTTTGGTCAAACGTTGACATATTGGGTCAATGTGTTGGTCATTGGGTCGACAATTGGCCATTTTGACTAAAGTTGACTTTTGGTCGAAAGTTGACCTTTGGGTCAATGAGTTGAGTTATTAGGTCGAGAATTGACCATTTTGACCAAAGTTGACTTTTAGGTTAAAAGTTCATCCATTTGGTCAATGGGATGGTCATTAGTTCTAAAATTGACAATTTTGACTAAATTTGACTTTTTGGTCAAAAGTTAACTTATTTAGTCAATGGGTTAGTCAGTGGATCAAGGATTGACGATTTTGAAAAAAGTTTTCTTTTTGGACAAAAGTTGACTTATTGGGTCAATGGGTTGGTTATTGGGTCAGAAATTGACCATTTTAACTAAAGTTGATTTTTTGGTCAAAAGTTGACCTATTGGGTCAATGGGGTGGTTGTTAGGTTATAAATTGACTATTTTGACCAAAATTTACATTTTTGTCAAAAGTTGACCAATTGGGTCAATGGGTATGTCATTGTGTCAAGGATTGACCGTTTGGACCAAAATTGGCATTTTGGTCAAAAGTTGACCCATTTGGTCAATGGGGTGGTCATTAGGTTCAAAACTGAGTTTTTTCACGAAAATTGTCTTTTTGGTCGAAAGTTGACCTCTTGGGTCAATGGGATGGTCATTTGGTCAAGGATTGACCATTCTGACCAAAGATGACTTTTTTGTTAAAAGTTAACCTATTTGGTCAATGGGTTGGTCATTAGATTAATGATTGACCATTTTTAACACAGTTGACTTTTTGGTCAGAGCTTGACTTATTGGATCAATAATTGGTCGTTTGGTCAAAAATTGACTACTTTTGATCAAAATTGACTTTTTTGTCAAAAAGTTCACCTATTGGATGAATGGGTTGGTAATTGGGTCAGAAATTGACCATTTTAACCAAAGTTGACTTTTTGATAAAAAATTGACCTATTAGGTCAATTCGGTGGTCATTATGTCAAAAATTGATAATTTTGACCAAAATTGAATTTTTGGTCAAAAGTTAACCTATTGGGTCACTGAGTTCGTCATTATGTCAAAAATTTACTATTTTGACCAAAATTGACTTTTTGGTCGAAAGTCGACTATTCGATCGATGGGTTGGTCATTGCGTCAAGGATTAACCATTTTAACTAAAGTTAACTTTTTGTTTTGGAGATTGACTTACTGGGTCATTATTTGGTCATTAGGTCAAAAATTTACTATTTAGACCAAAATTGAAATTTTGTTCAAAAGTTGACCCATTGGGTCTATAGGGGTGGTCATTGGATGAGAAATTGAACATTTTAACTAAAGTTGATTTCTTAGTCAAAAGTTGGCCTTTTGGGTCAATGGGGTGGTTGTTATGTTAAAAATTGATTATTTTGACAAAAATTTACTTTTTGTCGAAGTTGACTGATTGAGTCATTGGTTATGTCATTATGTCGAGGATTGACCATTTTGATCAAAGTTGAGCTTTATGTCGAAAGTTGACCCCTTGGGTTAATGGGGTGGTCATTAGGTCAAAAATTGTTATTTTGACCAAAATTATCGAGATTGACTCATTCGATCGAAAGTTGACTTTTGGTAAAATGTTAACCTTTTGAGTCAATGGGTCACTCATTGGGTCAAGGATGGACCATTTTTAACAAAGTTGAAATTTTGGACAGATATTGACTAGTTGGGTCAATAATTGGTCATTAGGTCAAAAATTGACTATTTTGACTAAAATTGACTTTTTGGTAAAAAGTTGACCTATGGGGTCAATGGGTTAGTCATTGGGTCGAGAATTGACCATTTTTGACCAAAGTTGACTTTTTAGTCGAAAAGTTGACCTCTTAGACTGATTGGGTGGTCATTATATAAGAATTGACGATTTTTGACAAAAATTGACTTTTTGGTAAAAGTTGACTCATTGAGTTAACGGGTTGGTCATTATGTCAAAAATTGACTATTTTGACTAAAGTGACATTTTTGTCGAAGTTGACTATTAGGTCATGTGTCAAAGATTGACCATTATTTATAGCTGTTGATCGATGGGTTGGTCATTAGATCGAGATTGACCATTTTGACAAAGTTGACTTTTTGGTCGAAGATTGACTTCAGGTCAATATTTGGTCATTGGTCGAAAAATTAGTTATTTTGACGAAATTGAAGTTTTTGCTGAAATTTGACCCATTGAGTGCAAAGGTGTGGTGAGTGGGTTAGAAATTGACCATTTTGACCAAAGTTGACTTTTGTCAAAAGTTGACATATTAGGTCGATGGGGTGGTCATTAGGTCGAAATTTTACTTTATTGACAAAAAATGACTTTTTGGTCGAAAGTTGACTGTTGTGTCGATTGGTTGGTCATTGTGTCGAGGATTGACTATTTTGACTAAAGTTCACTTTTTGGTCGAAGATGAAACTTATCGGGTCGATGGGTTGAGTCATTAGGTCGAGGATTAATCATTTTGATCAAAGATGACTTTTTGGTCGGAGATTGACTTATTGGGTCGATAATTGATCGATTATGTCGAAAAAATTGACTATTTTGGTCGAAAGTTGACATATTATGTCATGGTTTGGGCATTGGGTCGAGATTGACCATTTTGACCAAAGTTGACTTTTTAGTTAGAGATTGACTTCTTTGAGTCGATAATTGTTCATTAGGTCAAAAATTGACTATTTTGACCAAAATTGACTTTTTGGTCATAAGTTAACCTTATGGGTGAACGTGTTGGTCAGTGGTTCAAGGATTAACCATTTTGACGAAAGTTGACTTTTTGGTAACATGTTGAGTTTTTGGGTAAATAATTGGTCATTAGGTAAAAAATTGTCTATTTTGACCAAAATTAACTTTTTGGTCAAAAGTTGACTTATTGGGTCAATGTGTTGGTCATTGGGCGGATTGACCATTTTGACTAAAGTTGACTTTTTGGTCGAAAGTTGACCTTTTGGGTTAATGAGTTGGTTATTAGGTCGAGGATTGACCATTTTGACCAAAGTTGACTTTTCGATTGAAGATTCATCTATTGAGTCGATGGGATGGTTATTAGTTGAAAAATTATTTATTTTGACCAAAATGGACTTTTTGATCGAAGTTGACTGTTGGATCAATGGGTTGAGTCATTAGGTCGAAGATTGATCATTTTGACAAAAGTTTTCTTTTTGGTCGAATGTTGACTTATTTGGTCGATGGGTTGGTTTTTGTATCAAAAATTGACCATTTTAACTAAAGTTAGTTTTTTGGTCAAAAGTTGACATATCGGGTCAATTGGTTGGTTGTTAGGTTATAAATTGAATGTTTTGACCAAAATTTATATTTTTGTCAAAAGTTGACTAATTGGGTCAATGGGTATGTCATTGTGTTAAGGATTGACCGTTTGGACCAAAATTGGCATTTTGGTCAAAAGTTGACCCATTTGGTCAATGGGGTGGTCATTAGGTTAAAAACTGACTTTTTTGACCAAATTGTCTTTTTGGTCAAAAGTTGACTGTTAGATTCGATAAGTTGGTCATTCGGTCGAAGATTGACCATTCTGACCAAAGATGACTTTTTGGTTAAAAGTTAACCTATTGGGTGAATGGGTTGGTCATTAGATCATGGATTGACCATTTTGAACAATGTTGACTTTTTGGTCAGAGCTTGACTTGTTGGATCAATAATAGGTCATTTGGTCAAAAATTGACAATTATGACCAAATTGACTTTTTGTTTAAAAAGTTCACCTATTGGATCAATGGGTAGGAAACTGGTTCAGAAATTGACCATTTTGACCGAAGTTGACTTTTTGGTCAAAAGTTGACCAATTAGTTCAATTGGGTGGTCATTATCTCAAAAATTGACAATTTTGACCAAATTTGAATTTTTGGTCAAAAATTGACCTATTGGGTCACTGAGTTGGTCATTATGTCAAAATTTTACTATTTTGACGAAAATTAACTATTTTGGTCAAAGTTGACTGTTGCGTCGTTGGGTTTGTCATTGGGTCGAGATTGATCATATTGGTAAAGTTAACTTTTTGGTCAGAGATTGACTTACTGGGTCATTATTCGGTCAATAGGTCAAAAATTGACTATTTAGACAAAAATTGAAATTTTGGTCAAAAGTTGACCCATTGGGTCAATGGGTTGGTCATTGGGTCAGAAATTGACCATTATGACAAAAGTTGATTTTTTGGTCAAAAGTTGACATATTGGGTCAATTGGGTGGTCTTTAGGTCAAGGATTTACCATTGTAATAAAAGTTGAGTTTTTGGTCAGATATTGACTTATTGGGTCAATAATTGGTCATTATGTCAAAAATTGATTATTTTGGTCAAATGTTAACCTATTGGGTCTATGGGTTGGTCATTGGGTCAAGGATTGACCATTTTGACCAATGTTGACTTTTTTGACCAATGTTAACTTAATTGGGTTAGTGGTCATTGGGTCGAGAAATTGAACATTTTTACTGAGCTTGACTTTTTGGTCGAAAGTTGACTATTGGGTTGATGGGGTGGTCATTAGGTCGAAAATTGACAATTTTGACCAAAATTAATTTTTTGAGTCGAAAGTTGACATATTGGGTCGATGGGTTGGTATTGGGTCGAGGATTAATCATTTTGACCAAAGTTGACTTTTTAGTCGATTGGATTCGAAATTAATCATTTTGAACAAAGTTGACTTTTTAGTCGAAAAGTTCTTATTTGAGTCGATGAGATGGTCATTAGGTCAAAAATTGACTATTTTGACCAAAATTGACTTTTTTGGTCAAAAGTTGACCTATTTAGTCAATGGGTTTGTCATTGGGTCAAGGATTGTCCATTTTAACCAATTTTATCTTTTTGGTCGAAAGTTGATCTATTAGGTCAATGGGTTGGTTATTGGGTGAGAAATTGAATATTTAACTAAAGTTGATTTCTTAGTCAAAAGTTGACCTATTGAGTCAATGGGGTGGTTGTTAGGTTAAAAATTGACTATTTTGACAAAAACTTACTTTTTTGTCAAAAGTTGACCAATTGGGTCAATTGGTATGTCATTATGTCGAAGATTGACCATTTTGATCAAAATTGACATTTATGTCGAAGAGTTGACCCATTGGGTTAATGGGGTAGTCATTACGTCGAAAATTAAGCTATTTTGACCAAAATTGTCTTTTTGGTCGAAAGTTGATCTGTTGGGTACAATGGGTTGGTCATTTTGTCGAGGATTGACCATTCGACCAAAGTTGACTTTTTGGTAAAAGTTTAACTTTATTGGGTCGATGGGTCGTTCATTGGGTCGAGGATGGACCACTTTGAGCAAAGTTGTCTTTAGGTCGAGATATTTACTTGTTGGAGTCGATAATTGGTCATTATGTCGAAAATTATTATTTTGACTAAAATTGACTTTTTGATCAAAAGTTGACCTATGGGGTAAATGGGTTGGTCATTTGGTCAGAAATTGACCATTTTGACCAAAGTTGACTTTTTTGTTAAAAGTTGACCTACTGGTCAATTGGGTGGTCATTATATCAAAAAATGACAATTTTGACAAAAATTAACTTTTTGGTTGAAAGTTGACCTATTGAGTTAATGGGTTAGTCATTATGTCAAATATTGACTATTTTGACCAAAATTAACGTTTTGGTCAAAAGTTGACATATTGGTTCATTGGGTCAAAGATTGACCATTTTGACTATAGTTGAGTTTTTGGTCAAAAGTTGACCTATTGGGTCAATGGGTTTGTCATTGGGTCAAGGATTGACCATTTTGACCATAGTTGACTTTTTTGTCAGAGATTGACTTAGTGGGTCAATATTTGGTCATTGGTCGAAAATTAACAATTTTGACGCAAAATTGAATTTTCTTGCAAAGTTGACCCGTTGGATTGATAAGTTGGTGAGTGAGTTAGAAATTGACCATTTTGACCAAAGACTTTTTTTGTCAAAAGTTGACATATTGGGTCAATGGGGTGGTCATTATGTAAAAAATTTACTTTGTTGACAAAAAATGACTTTTTTGTCAAAAGTTGACCTATTGTGTCAATTGGTTGGTTATTGTGTCAAGGATTGACTATTTTTACTAAGTTTGACTTTTTCGTCAAAGATTGACTTATTGGGTCAATAATTGATCATTATGTCAAAAATTGACTATTTTGGTCAAAAAGTTGACATATTAGGTCTATGAGTTGGTCATTTAGTCAAGGATTGACCATTTTGACCAAAGTTGACTTTTTGGTCAAAAGTTGACCTTTTAGGTTAATGGGTTGGTCATTTGGTAAGAAGTTGACCATTTGGGTTAATGACGTGGTCATTAGGTCAAGAATTGACAATTTTGACCAAAATTAACTTTTTGGTAAAAATTTAACCTATTGGGTCAATGGGTTGGTCATTGGGTCAAGGATTATCCTTTTTGACCAAAGTTGATTTTTTGGCAAAAAGTTGACCTATTAGGTCAATGGGTTGGTCATTGAGTAAAAGATTGATAATTTCGACCAAAGTTGACTTTATGGTCAGAGATTGACTCCTTGGGTCAATAATTGGTCATTTGGTCAAACATTGATTATTCTGACCAGAATTTAATTTTTGGTCAAAAGTTGACCCATTAGGTCAATTGGGCGGTCAACATGTCAGAAATTGACCATTTTGACCAAATTTGACTTTCTGTCGAAATTTGTCTGATTAGGTCGATGTGTTGGTCATTGGGTCGAGAAATTGACGATTTTGACCAAACTTATTTTTGTCGAAGTTGACTATCGGATCGATGAATTGGTCATTAGGTAAAGATTGATTATTTTGACCAAAATTGAATTTTGGTCGAATGTTGACTGTTGGGTCATAGGTTGTTCATATGGTCGAGATTGACCATTTTGACGAAGTTAGCTTTTGGTCAAAGTTGATTTATTAGATTGATGAGTTAGTTCTTAGGTCGAGATTGGCAGTTTGATGACAGTTGACTTTTTGGTCAATGGATCGAAAATTAACCATTTTAACGCAAAGTCGACTTTTTGGTCAGCTTCATTTATTTGATCAATGGGATGAGTCGTTAGGTCGAAAATTGATTATTTTGACCAAAATTGACTTTTTGTTTAAAAGTTGACTGATTTAGTCGATTGGTTGGTCATTGGAGTCGACGTTTGAAGATTTTTACAGAAGTTGTTTTTGGTTAAAAGTTGATCTGTTAGATCGATGAGTTGGTTATTGGGTCGAAGATTGACCATTTTAACTATCTTGACTTTTGGTGAAAGTTGACTATTAGGTCGATGGGGTGGTTGTTATGTTGAAAATTGATTATTTTGACCAAAATTTACTTTTTATTAAAAGTTGACCAAATGGGTCAATGGGTATGTCAGTGTGTCACGGATTGACCATTTTGACCAAAATAGACATTTTAGTCAAAAGTTAACCCATTGGATCAATGGGGTGGTCATTAGGTCAAAAATTGACTATTTTGACCAAAATTGTCTTTTTGGTCAAAAGTTGACCTATTAGGTCAATGGGTTGGTAACTTGGTGAATGATTGACCATTCTGACTGAAGTAGACTTTTTGGTAAAAGGTTAACATATTGGGTCAATGGGTTGGTCATTGGGTCAAGGATAAACCATTTTGAACAAAATTAAATTTTTGGTCAGAGATTGACTTATTGGGTCAATAATTGGTCATTAAGTAAAAAATTGAGTGTTTTGACTAAAATTGAATTTTTGGTCAAAATTTGACTTATTGGGTCAAGGTTTGACCATTTTGACCAAAGTTAACTTTTTGGTCAGAAGTTGACCTATTAGGTCAATCGGTTTAGTCATTGGGTCGAGGATTGACCATTTTGACAAAGTTGATTTTTTGTTGGAGATTGACTTATTGGGCCAATAATTGGTCATTAGGTTAAAAATTACTTTTTTGGCCAAATTGAATTTTTGGTTCAATGTTGCCTAATTGGTTCAAGGTGGTGGTCATTGGGTCAGAAATTAACCATTTTAACAAAGTTGACTTTTGGTTAAAAGTTGACATATTAGGTCAATGAGTTGTTGATTGGGTGAAGAATGACCATTTTGACCAAAGATGAATTTTTGGTCAAAAGTTGACCTATTTTGTCAAAGGGTTGGTCATTTGGTCGGAATTGACCATTAGACTAAAGTTATCTTTTTGGTAAAAAGTTAACTCTTTGGGTTCATGGGTTGGTTATTGGGTTAAGGATTGACTAGTATGAACAAAGTTGATTTTTTGGTCGAGAGATTGACTTATTGGAGTCGATAATTGGTCATTAGGACAAGAATTGACTATTTTGACTAAAATTGATTTTTGGTCGAAAATTGACCGATTGGGTCGATGGGTCGGTCATTGGGTCAGAAATTGACCATTTTGACCAAAGTTAACTTTTTGGTTAAAAGTTGATCTATTGGGTCAATTGGGTGGTCATTATGTCAAAATTTTTCAATTTTGACCAAAAATTATTTTTTGGTGAAAAGTTGACTGTTAGATTCGATGAGTTGGACATTATGTCGAAAAGATGGCTATTTTGAGCAAAATTGACTTTTTGGTCGAAGTTGAAGCTGTTAGGTCATTAGAGCGAGATTGATCAGTTTGACGAAAGTTAACTTTTTGTCGAATGTTGATCTAGTGGGTCGATGTGTTGGTCGTTGGGTCGGATTGACCGGTTGTGACGATGTTGACTTTTTGGTCGAGAGATTGGCTTACTTGGTCGATAATTGGTCATTAGGTCAAAATTATTTATTTTGACCAAAATTGAATTTTTGGTCAAATGTTGACCCATTTGGTCAATAGGGTGGTCATTATGTCAGAAATTGACCATTTTAGCCAAAGTTGACTTTTTGGTCAAAAATTGACATATTGGGTCAATTGGGTGGTCATTAGGTAAAAAATTGACTATATTGACCAAAATTGACTTTATGGTCAAAAGTTGACATATTGTGTCAATGGGTTGGTCATTTTGTCAAGGTTTGACTATTTTGATTAAAGTTCACTTCTTGGTCAAAAGTTGACCTATTGGGTCAATGGGTTGGTCATTGGGTCGATAATTGGTCATTA
Organism: Papilionanthe hookeriana x Papilionanthe teres; assembly: GCA_022702705.1. NCBI lineage: Eukaryota > Viridiplantae > Streptophyta > Magnoliopsida > Asparagales > Orchidaceae > Papilionanthe > Papilionanthe hookeriana x Papilionanthe teres. Next base: position 32,377,968 of record CM040437.1, read on the forward strand.
TGTAAAAAATTGATGATTTTGGTCGAAAGTTGACTCTTTGGGTCTATGGGTTGGTCATTGGGTCGGATTAACCATTTTGACAAAAGTTGACTTTTTAGTCGAGAGGTTTGCTTCTTTGGATCGATAATTGTTCATTAGGTCGAAAATTGATTATTTTGACCTAAATTGGCTTTTGGTCGAAAGTTGACCTATTAGATCGATGGGTTGGTCATTGGGTCAAGGATTGATCATTTTGACGAAAGTTGAATTTTTGGTAACATATTGACTTATTGGGTCAATAATTGGTCATTAGGTCAAAAATTGACTATTTTGACAAAAATTGACTTTTTGGTCAAAAGTTGACTTATTGGGTCAATGTGTTGGTCATTGGGTCAAGGATTGACCATTTTGACTAAAGTTGACTTTTTGGTTAAAAGTTGACCTTTTGGGTTAATGAGTTGGTTATTAGGTCAAGGATTGACCATTTTGACCAAAGTTGACTTTTTGGTCGAAAGTTAATCTATTTGGTTGATGGGATGGTCATTCGTTGAAAATTAGCTATTTTGACCAAATTTGACTTTTTGGTTGAAAGTTAACTTTATTTAGTCGATGGGTTAGTCATTTGGTCGAGGATTGACGATTTTGACAAAAGTTTTCTTTTTGTTCGAAAGTTGACTTATTCGGTCGATGGGTTGTTTTTGGGTCGAAATTGACCATTTTAACTAAAGTTGATTTTTTGATCAAAGTTGACTGCATTAGGTCGATGGAGTGGTTGTTAGGTTAGAAATAGACATGTTTTGACCAAAATTTACTTTTTCGTCGAAGTTGACCGATTGCGTCATTGGTATGTCATTGTGTCGACGATTGACCGATTTGGACCGAAATTGGCATTTTGGTGAAAGTTGACTTCATTTGGTCGATGGGGTGGTCATTAAGTTAAAAATTGACTTTTTACCAAAATTGTCTTTTTGGTCGAAAGTTGACTGTTAGATTCGATGGGTTGGTCATTTGGTCGAGGATTGACCATTCGACCAAAGATGACATTTTGGTTATAAGTTAACCTATTAGGTCGATGGGTTAGTCATTAGATCGAGGATTGACCATTTTGATACAAAAGTTGACTTTTTGGTTAGAGCTTGACTTATTGGATCGATAAGTGTCGTTTGGTCGAAAATTGGTATTTTGACTGAAATTGACTTTTTAGTCGAAAAGTTCGACTGTTGGATCGATGGGTTGGTAATTGGGTCATAAATTGACTATTTTGACCAAAGTTGATTTTTTGGTCAAAAGTTGACCTATTAGGTCAATTGGGTGGTCATTATGTCAAAAATTGACAATTTTGACCAAAATTGATGTTTTGGCCAAAGGTTGACTTATTGGATCATTGAGTTGGTCATTAGGTCAAAAATTTACTATTTTGACCAAAATTGACTTTTTGGTCGAAAGTTGACTGTTGCGTCGATGGGTTGGTCATTGGGTCGAGGATTGAGTCATTTTGACTAAAGTTAACTTTTTGTTTGAAGATTGACTTCTTTGGGTCATTTATTTGGTCATTAGATTGAGTATTGACTTTAGACGAAAATTGAAATTTTGGTCGAAAGTTGACTCATTGGGTCAATGGGGTGGTCATTGGGTTAGAAATTGACAATTATGACAAAAGTTGACTTTTGGTCAAAAGTTGACATATTGGGTCAATGGGGTGGTCATTAGGTTATAAATTCACTATATAGACCAAAATTGTCTTTTGGTCAAAGGTTGACCTATTGTGTCAATGAGTTAGTCATTGTGTCAAGGATTGACTATTTTTACTGAAGTTCACTTTTTGGACGAAAGTTGAGCTATTGGGACAATGCGTTGGTCATTAAGTCAAGGATTAACCATTTTGACCAAAGTTGACTTTTTGGTCAGATATTGACTTATTAGGTTGATAATTGGTCATTATGTCGAAAAATGATTATTTTGGTCGAATGTTAACTTTATTGGGTCTAGGAGTTGGCCATTGGGTCGAGGATTGACGCATTTTGACCAATGTTGACTTTTTGGTCGAAAAGTTGACTTATTGGGTTAATGGTCGTTAGGTCGGAAATTGAACATTTTAACTAAACTTAACTTTTTGGTCAAAAGTTGACTTATTGGGTTAATGGGGTGGTCATTAAGTCAAAAATTGACAATTTTGACCAAAATTAATTTTTTGGTCAAAAGTTGAGCTATTGGGTCAATGGGTTGGTATTGGGTCAAGGATTGATCATTTTGACCAAAGTTGACTTTTTAGTCAAAAGTTGACCTATTGGGTCAATGGGTTGGTCATTGAGTAAAAGATTGACTATTTCGACCAAAGTTGACTTTTTTGTCGAGAGATTTACATATTTGGTCGATAATTGGTCATTTGATCAAAGAATTGTTTATTTTAACCAAAGTTTAGTTTTTGGTCGAAAGTTGACTCAGTTAGATTGATTTGGTGAGTCATTATGTCAAAAATTGACCATTTTGAACAAAGTTGACTTTTTGTCCTATTGGGTCAATGGGTTGGTTATTGGGTCAGAAATTTACAATTTTGATCAAACTTGATTTTTTGTCGAAAGTTGACCTATTTGGTCAATTGGGTGTTCATTAGGTAAAAATTTAACTATTTTGACCAAAATTGACTTTTTGGTTAAAAGTTGACCTATTGGGTTAATGGGTTGTTCATTAGATCAAGGATTGACCATTTTGACCAAAGTTGACTTTTTGGTCGAGTTGATTATTGGATTGATGAGTTGGTTATTGGGTCGAGGATTGACCATTTTGACGGATTAACTTGGTCATTGGGTCGAAATTAACCATTTGACATTGACTTAAGTCGAAAGTTCTTATTTGGTCGATGGGATGGTCATTAGTCGAAATTGTTATTTTGACCAAAGTTGACTTTTTGGTCGAAAGTTGACTGTTTAGTCGATGGGTTGGTCATTGGGTCGAGGATTGACCATTTTAACGAAAGTTATCTTTTTGGTCAAAAGTTGACCAATTATGTAAATGGGTTGGTTATTGGTTGAGAAATTGAACATTTTAACTAAAGTTGATTTCTTAGTCAAAAGTTGACTTATTGGGTCATTGGGGTGGTTGTTAGGTTAAAAATTGACTATTTTGACAAAAATTTACTTTTTTGTCAAAAGTTGACCAATTGGGTCAATGGGTATGTCATTATGTCAAGGATTGACCATTTTGATCAAAATTGAAATTTATGTCAAAAGTTGACCCCTTGGGTTAATGGGGTAGTCATTTGGTTAAGAATTGACTATTTTGACCAAAATTATCTTTTTGGTCAAAAGTTGACCTATTGGGGCAATGGGTTGGCCATTTGGTCGAGGATTGACCATTCGACCGAAGTTGACTTTTTGGTAAAACGTTAACTTTGTTGGGTCAATGGGTCAGTCATTGGGTTAAGGATGAACCATTTTGAATAAAGTTGACTATTTGGTCAGATATTGACTTATTGGGTCAATAATTGGTCATTATGTCAGAAATTGACTATTTTGACTAAAATTGACTTTTTGGTCAAATGTTGACCTATGGGGTCAATGGGTTGGTCATTGGGTCAGAAATTGACCATTTTGACCAAAGTTGACTTTTTTGTCAAAAGTTGACCTCTTGGGTCAATTGGGTGGTCATTATATCAAAAATTGACAATTTTGATAAAAATTGACATTTTGGTCAAAAGTTGACCTATTGCGTCAATGGGTTGGTCATTATTCAAAAGTTGACCTATTGGGTCATTGGGTCAAAGATTGACTATTTTGATCATAGTTGAGTTTTTGGTCAAAAGTTGACCTATTGGGTCAATGGGTTGGTCATTAGATCGAAGATTGACCATTTTGACCAAAGTTGAATTTTTGGTCGAAGATTGACTTCTTGGATCGATAATTGGTCATTGGTAAAAAATTGACAATTTTGACCAATATTGACTTTTTTTGCCAAAAGTTGACCCATTGGGTTAATGGGGTGGTGAGTGGGTTAGAAATTGACCGTTTTGACCAAAGTTTACTTTTTTTTGTTAAAAGTTGACATATTGGGTCGATAGGTCGGTCATTAGAGTCAAAAGTTACTTTATTGACCAAAAATGACTTTTGGTCGAAAGTTGACTTATTGTGTCGATTGGTTAGTTATTGTTGTCGAGGATTGAGTATTTTGACTAAAGTTCACTTTATAGTCGAAAGTTGACTATTAGATCGATGGGTTGGTCATTAGATTGATGATTAACCATTTTGATCAAAGTTGACTTTTTGGTCGAAGTTGACTTATTGGGTCGATAATTGATCATTATATCGAAAATTAATTATTTCGGTGAAAAGTTGACATATTAGGTCTATGGGTTGATCATTGGGTCAAGGATTGAATATTTTGACCAAAGTTGACTTTTTGGTCAAAAGTTGACCTTTTGGGTTAATGGGTTGGTCTTTCGGTAAGAAGTTGACCATTTTAACCAAACTTGACTTTGTGGTCAAAAGTTGACCAATTGGGTTAATGACGTGGTCATTAGGTCTAGAATTGACAATTTTGACCAAAATTAACTTTTTGGTAAAATTTTGACCTATTGGGTCAATGGGTCGGTCATTGGGTCGAGGATTAACCTTTTTTACCAAAGTTGATTTTTTGGCTAAAAGTTGAACTATTGGGTCAATGGGTTGGTCATTGAGTAAAAGATTGACAATTTCGACCAAAGTTGACTTTTGGTCAGAGATTGACTTCTTAAGTCAATAATTAGTCATTCGGTCATAAATTGATTATTTTTACCAGAATTTAATATTTGGTCAAAAGTTGACCCATTGGGTCAATTGGGTGGTCATAATGTCATAAATTGACCATTTTGACCATAGTTGACTTTCTGTCAAAAATTGTCCTGTTGAGTCAATGGGTTGGTCATTGGGTCAGAAGTTGACAATTTTGACCAAACTTAACTTTTTCGTCAAAAGTTGACCTATCAGATCAATGTGGTGGTCATTAGGTAAAAGATTGACTATTTTGACCAAAATTGACCTTTTGGTCAAATGTTGATGTATTGGGTCAATAGGTTGTTCATTGGGTCAATGATTGGCCATTTTGACCAAAGTTGGTTTTTCGGTCAAAATTGGAACTATTTGGTCAGTAAGTTAGTTTTTGCGTCAAGGATTGACCATTTTGACCAAAGTTTACTTTTTTGTAGTTGGCTTAGAAATTAGCAATTTTGACAAAAGTCGACTTTTTGGTCAAAAGTTCAACTATTTGGTCAAGGAGATGGTCATTAGATCAAATATTGACTATTTTGACCAAAATTGACTTTTTTGTCAAAAGTTGACCTATTTAGTCAAAGGGTTGGTCATTGGGTCAAGGATTGACCATTTTGACCAAATATGACTTTTTGGTCAGAGATTGACTTATTGGGTCAATAATTGGTCATTAGTTTTAAAATTAACTATTTTGACCAAAATTAAATTTTTGATCAAAAGTTGACTCATTTGGTCAACGGGGTGGTCATTGGGTCAGAAATTGACAATTTTGTCCAAAGTTAACTTTTTGGTTAATAACTTATTTGGTCATTGGGTCGGGAATTTGCCATTTTAACCAAAGATGACATTTTGGTCAAAAGTTGACCTATTGGGTTAATGGGTTAGTCATTGGCTCAAAAATTGACCATTTTGACCAAAAATGACTTTTTGGTCAAAAGTTGACCCTTTGGTTCAATGGGTTGGTCATTGGGTCAAAAATTGACCATTTTGACCAAAGTTGACTTTTTGGTCAATGTTAAACTATTAAGTCAAGGGGTGGACATTTGGTAAAAAATTAACTATTTTGACCAAAATTGACTTTTTGGTCAAAATTTGACCTATGGGGTCAATGGGTTTATCATTGGTTAATGGATTGACCATTTTGACCAAAGTTGACTTTTTTGTCAGAGATTGACTTATTTGGTCAATAATTGGTCATTAATTCAAAAATTGACATTTTTGACCAAAATTGACTTTTTGGTCAAAAGTTGACCTATTAGGCCAATGGGTTAGTCGTTGAGTCAAAGATTAATCATTTCGACCAAAGTTGACTTTTTGGTCAGATATTGACTTACTAGGTCAATAATTGGTCATTAGGTCAAAAATTGACTATTTTGACCAAAATTGACTATTTGGTCAAAAGTTCAAAAAATGAGTCAATGGTTTGGTCGTTGGGTCTAAGATTGACCATTTTGACCAAAGTTGAATATTTGGTCAAAAGTTGACCTTTTAGGTCAATGTGTTGGTTATTAGGTTAGAAATTGACTATTTTGAACAAATCGACTTTTTGGTCAAAAGTTGACATATTAGGTCAATGTGTTGGTCATTGGGTCCGAAATTGACCATTTTGACCAAAATTGACTTTTTTGTCAAAAGTTGACCTATTTTGTCAATTGATGGTCATTAAGTCATAATTGATTATTTTGACCAAAGTTGACTTTTTGGTCAAAAGTTGACCAATTGGGTCAGTGGGTTGGTTATTGGGTGAAGGATTGACCATTTTTACCAAAGTTGACTTTTTGGTCAGAGATTGGCTTCTGGGTCAATAATTTGTCATTAGGTTAAAAATTAACTATTTTGACCAAAATTAACTTTTTGGTCAAAGGTTGACCTATTGGTTCAATGGGTTGGTCATTGGGCCAAAGATTGTCAATTTTTACCAAAGTTTTCTTTTTGGTAACAGATTGACTTATTGGGTCAATAATTGGTCATTAGGTCAAATATTGATTATTTTGATCAAAACTGAGTTTGTGGTCAAAAGTTGACGTATTGGGTCAATGGGTTGGTCATTGGCTTAAGGATTGACCATTTGGACCAAAGTTTAATTTTTGGTCAAAAGTTAACCTATTAGGTCAATGGGTTGGTCGTTAGGTTAGAAATTGACCATTTTCACCAAATCGACTTTTTGGTCAAAAGTTGACATATTAGGTCAATGTGTTGATCATTGGGTCGGAAATTGATCATTTTGACCAAAATTGACTTTTTGGTCAAAAGTTGACATATTGGGTCAAAGGGTGGTCTTTAGGTCAAAAATTGACTATTTTGACCAAAATTAATTTTTTGGTCAAAAGTTGACCTATTGGGTCAATGAGTTGGTCAATGGGTCAAGGATTGACCATTTTGACGAAAGTTGACTTTTTGGTCAAAAGTTGTCCTATTGGGACAAGGATTGACTATTTTGACCATAGTTGACTTTTGGTCATTGGGTCAAAAATTAATAATTTTAACCAAAGTTGACTTTTTGGTCAAGAGTTCATCTATTTGATCAATGGATTGGTCATTAGGTCAAAAATTGACTATTTTGACCAAAATTGACTTTTGGGTCAAAAGTTGACCTATTTAGTCAATGGGTTGGTCATTGGGTCAATGACTGACGATTTAGACAAAAGTTGTCTTTTTGGTCAAAAGTTCGCTTATTGAGCTAATGGGTTAGTTATTGGGTCAGAAATTGACCATTTTAACTAAAGTTGACTTTTTGGTCAAAAGTTGACCTATTGGGTCAATGGGGTGATTTTTAGGTTAAAAATTGATTATTTTGACCAAAATTTATTTTTTTTTCAAAAGTTGACCAATTGGGTCAATGGGTATGTCAATGTGTCAAGGATTGGCCATTTTGACCAAAATAGACGTTTTGGTCAAAAGTTGTCCCATTGTGTCAATGGGGTGGTCATTAGGTCAAAAATTGACAATTTTGACCAAAATTAGCTTTTTGGTCAAAAGTTGACTTATTGGGTCAGTGGGTTGGTTATTTGGTAAAGGATTGACCATTCTAACCAAAGTTGACTTTTTGGTCCAAGGTTAACCTATTGGGTCAATGGGTTGGTCATTGGGTCAAGGATAGACCATTTTGAACAAAGTTGACCTTTTGGTCAGAGATTGACTTATTGGGTCAATAATTGGTCATTAGGTAAAAAATTAACTATTTTGACCAAAATTGACTTTTTGGTTAAAATTGACCTGTAGGGTTAATGAGTTGGTCATTGGGTCAGAAATTGATCATTTTAACCATAGTTGACATTTTGGTTAAAAGTCGACCTATTGGGTCAATTGGGTTGGCTTTATGTCAAAAATTCACAATTTTAACCAAAATTGACTTTTTGGTCAAAAGTTGACCTATTGGGTCAATGAGTTGGTCATTATGTCAAAAATTGACTATTTTGACCAAAATTGACTTTTTGGTCAAATAGGTCAAAAAAGTTGACCTATTGGGCCAATGGGTTGGTCAATGCGTCAAGGATTACCCACTTTGACCAAAGTTGACTTTTTGGTCAGAGATTGACTTACTGGGTCAATAATTGGTCATTAGGTCAAAAACTAACTATTTTGACCAAAATTGACTTTTTGGTCAAAAGTTGACCTATTGGGTCAACAGGTTGGTCATGGGTCAATAATTGACCATTTTGACGAAAGTTGACTTTTTGGTAACAGATTGACTTTTTGGGTCAATAATTGGTCATTAGGTCAAAAATTGACTATTTTGACCAAAATTGACTTTTTCGTCAAAAGTTGACTTATTGGATCAATGTGTTAGTCATTGGGTCAAGGATTAACCATTTTGACTAAAGTTTACTTTTTTGGTCAAATGTTGACCTCTTGGGTCAATGAGTTGATTATTAGGTCAAGGATTGACCACTTTGACCAAAGTTGACTTTTCAGTCAAATGTTCATATATTTGGTCAATAGGATGGTCGTTAGTCCAAAAATTGACTATTTTGACCAAATTTGACTTTTTTGGTCAAAAGTTAACCTATTTAGTCAATGGGTTAGTCAGTGGATTAAGGATTGGCGATTTTGTCAAAAGTTTTCTTTTTGGTCAAAAGTTGACTTATTGGGTCAATGGGTTGGTTATTGGGTCAAAAATTGACCATTTTAACTAAAATTGATTTTTTGGTCAAAAGTTGACCAATTGGGTTAATGGGGTGATTGTTAGGTTATAAATTGACTATTCTGACTAAAATTTACTTTTTTATCAAAAGTTCACTAATTAGGTCAATGGGAATGTCATTGTGTCAAGGATTGACCGTTTAGACCAAAATTGACATTTTGGTCAAAAGTTGACCCATTTGGTCAATGGGGTGGTCATTAGGTTAACAACTGACATTTTTGACCAAAATTGTCTTTTTGGTCAAAAGTTGACCTATTGAGTCAATGGGTTAGTCAATTGTTCAAGGATTAACCATTCTGACCAAAGATGACTTTTTGGTTAAAATTTAACCTATTAGGTCAATGGGTTGGTCATTAGATCCAGGAATGACCATTTTGAACAAAGTTGACTTTTTGTTCAGAGCTTGACTTATTTGATGAATTTTTGGTCAGAGCTTGACTTATTTGATGAATTTTTGGTAAAAATTGACTATTTTTACCAAAATTGAATTTTTGGTCAAAAGTTCACCTATTGGATCAATGGGTTGGTAATTGGGTCAGAAATTGACCATTTTGACCAAAGATGACTTTTTTGTCAAAAGCTGACCTATTAGGCCAATTGGGTGGTCATTATGTCAAAAATTGACAATTTTGACCAAAACTCAATTTTTGGTCAAAGGTTGACGTATTGGGTCACTAAGTTGGTCATTATGTCAAAAATTTACTATTTTGACCAAATTTGACTTTTTGGTCAAAAGTCGACCTATTGCGTCAATGGATTGGTCTTTGTGTCAGGGATTGACCATTTTGACTAAAGTTAACTTTTTGGTCTAAGATTGACTTACTAGGTCATTATTTGGTCATTAGGTCAAAAATTGACTATTTAGACCAAAATTTAAATTTTGGTCAAAAGTTGACCCATTGGATCAATGGGGTGGTCATTGGGTCAGAAATTGACCATTATGACGAAAGTTGATATTTTGGTCAAAAGTTGACATATTGGTTCAATGGGTGGTCATTAGGTCAAAAATTGACAATATTGACTAAAATTGTCTTTTTGGTCAAAAATTGACCTATTGTGTCAATGGGTTGGTCATTGAGTCAAGGATTAACTATTTTTACTAAAGTTCACTTTTGGTCAAAAGTTGAGCTATTGGGTTAATGGGTTGGTCATTATGTCAAGGATTAACCATTTTGACCAAATTTGACTTTTTAGTCAGAAATTGACTTATTGGGTCAATAATTGGTCTTTATGTCAAAAATTGATTATTTTACTTAAATGTTAACCTATTGGGTCTATGGGTTGTTCATTGGGTCAAGGATTGACCATTTTGACCAATGTTGACTTTTTTGTGAAAAGTTAACTTATTGGGTTAATGGTCATGGGGTAAGAAATTGAACATTTTAACCAAACTTGACTTTTTGGTCAAAAGTTGACCTATTGGATTAATGGGATGGTCATTAGGTCAAAAATTGACAATTTTAACCAAAATTAATTTTTTGGTCAAACGTTGACCTATTGGGTCAGTGGGTTGGTATTGGGTCAATGATTGACCATTTTGACCAAAGTTGACTTTTTGGTCATTGGGTCAGAAATTAACTATTTTAACCAAAGTTGACTTTTTGGTCAAAAGTTCTTCTATCTGGTAAATGGGATGGTCATTAGGTCAAAAATTGAATATTTTGACCAAAAATGACTTTTTGGTCAAAAGTTGACCTACTTAGTCATTGCATTGGTCATTGGGTCAAGGATTGACCATTTTAACCAAAGTTATCTTTTTGGTCAAAAGTTGACCTTTTAGGTCAATGGGTTGGTTATTGGGTGAGAAATTGAACATTTTAACTAATGTTTATTTCTTAGTCAAAAGTTGACCTATTGGGTCAATGTCGTGGTTGTTAGGTTAAAAATTGACTATTTTGACAAAAATTTACTTTTTTGTCAAACGTTAACTAATTGGGTCAATGGGTATGTCATTATGTCAAGGATTGACCATTTTGATCAAAATTGACATTTATGTCAAAAGTTGACCGCTTGGGTTAATGGGGTAGTCATTAGGTCAAAATTTTACTATTTTGACCAAAAATATCTTTTTGGTCAAAAGTTGACCTATTGGGTCAATTGGTGAGTCATTGGGTCAAGGATGGACCATTTTGAATAAAGATGACTTTTGGTCAGATATTGACTTGTTGGGTCAATAATTGGTCATTATAAATTGACTATTTTGACTAAAATTGACTTCTTGGTCAAAAGTTGACCTAAGGGGTCAATGGGTTTGTCATTGGGTCAGAAATTGACCATTTTTGTTAAAGTTGACTTTTTTGTCAAAAGTTGACCTACTGGTCAATTTGGTGGTCAATAAATCAAAAAATGACAATTTTGATAAAAAATTAACTTTTTGGTCAAAAGTTGACCTATTGAGTTAATGGGTTGGTCATTATGTCAAAAATTGACTATTTTGACAAAAATTGACGTTTTAGTCAAAGTTGACCTATTGGGTCATTGGGTCAAAGATTGACCATTTTGACTATAGTTGAGTTTTTGGTTAAAAGTTGACATATTGGGTCAATGGGTTGGCCATTGGGTCTAGGATTGACCATTTTGACCAAAGTTGACTTTTTGGTCAGAGATTGACTTACTGGGTCAATAATTGGTCATTGGTCAAAAATTGACTATTTTGACCAAAATTGAATTTTTTGCCAAAATTTGACCTATTAGGTCAATAAGGGTGGTGAGTGGGTTAGAAATTGACCATTTTGACCAATGTTGACTTTTTTTGTCAAAAGTTGACATGTTGGGTCAATGGGGTGGTCGTTTGGTCAAAAATTTACTTTATTGACTAAAAATGACTTTTTGTTCAAAAGTTGACATATTGTGTCAATTGGTTGGTTATTGTGTCAAGGATTGATTATTTTGACAAAAGTTCACTTTTTGGTCAAAAGTTGACCTATTGGGTCAATGGGTTGGTCAAAGTTGACTATTTTGGTCAAAGTTGACTTTTTGGTCAGAGATTGACATATTGGGTCAATAATTAATCATTATGCCAAAAATTGACTATTTTGGTCAAAAGTTGACATATTAGGTCTATGGGTTGGTCATTGGGTCAAGGATTGACCATTTTGACTAAAGTTGACTTTTTGGTCAAAAGTTGACCTTTTGGGTTAATGGGTTAGTCATTTGGTAAGAAGTTGACCATTTTAACCAAACTTGATTTTTTAGTCAAAAGTTGACCAGTTGGGTTAATGACGTGGTCATTAGGTTAAGAACTGACAATTTTGACCAATATTAACCTTTTAGTAAAAATTTAACCTATTAGGTCAATGGGTTGTTCATTGCGTCAAGGATTAACCTTTTTGATCAAAGTTGATTTTTTGACTAAAAGTTGACCTTTTGGGTCAATGTTGGTCATTGAGTAAAAGATTAACAATTTCGACCAAAGTTGACTTTATGGTCAGAGATTGACTTCTTGGGTCAATAATTGGTCATTCGGTCAACAATTGATTATTTTGACCAGAATTTTATTTTTGGTCAAAAGTTGACCCATTGGGTCAATTGGGTGGTCAAAATGTCAGAAATTGACCATTTTGACCAAAGTTGACTTTCTGTCAAAAGTTGTTCTATTTGGTCAAAGGGTTGGTCATTAGGTCAGAAATTGACAATTTTGACAAAACTTATTTTTTGTCAAAAGTTGACCTATCGGGTCAATGGGGTGGTCATTAGGTAAAAAGTTGACTATTTTGACCCAAATTGACTTTTTGGTCAAATGTTGCCCTACTGGGTCAATAGGCTGTTCATATGGTCAAGGATTGACCATTTTGACCATTGTTGGCTTTTTGGTCAAAAGTTGACCTATTGGGTCAATGAGTTGGTTATTGGGTCAAGGATTGACCATTTTGACCAAAGTTGACTTTTTGGTCATTGGGTCAAAAATTAACCATTTTAACCAAAGTTGACTTTTTGATCAAAAGTTCATCTATTTGATCAATGGGATGGTCATTAGGTCAAAAATTGACTATTTTGACGAAAATTGACTTTTTGGTTAAAAGTTGACCTATTTAGTCAATTGGTTGGTCATTGGGCCAACGGTTGACGATTTTGACAGAAGTTGCCTTTTTGGTCAAAAGTTGACCTATTGGGTCAATGAGTTGGTTATTGGGTCAAAAATTGACCATTTTAACTAAACTTGACTTTTTGGTTAAAAGTTGACTTATTGGGTCATTGGGGTGGTTGTTATGTTAAAAATTGACTATTTTGACCAAAATTTACTTTTTTGTCAAAAGTTGACCTATTGGGTCAATGGGTATGTCAATGTGTCAAGGATTGACCATTTTGACCAAAATAGACATTTTGGTCAAATGTTAACCCATTGGATCAATGGGGTGGTCATTAGGTCAAAAATTGACTATTTTGACCAAAATTGTCTTTTTGGTCAAAAGTTGACCTATTAGGTCAATTCGTTGGTAATTTGGTAAAGGATTGACCATTCTGACTAAAGTTGACTTTTTGGTAAATGGTTAACATATTGGGTTAATGGGTTGGTCATTGGGTCAAGGATAAACAATTTTGAACAAAGTTGACTTTTTGGTCAGAGATTGACTTATTGGGTCAATAATTGGTCATTAGGTAAAAAATTGACTGTTTTGACCAAAATTGACTTTTTGGTCAAAGGTTGACCTATTGGGTCAATGGGTTGGTCATTGGGTCAAGGCTTGACCAGTTTGACCAAAGTTAACTTTTTGGTCAAAAGTTGACTTATTAGGTCAATGGGTTGGTCATTGGGTCAAGGATTGACCATTTTGACCAAAGTTGACTTTTTGTACAGAGATTGACTTATTGGGCCAACAATTGGTCATTAGGTTAAAAATTAATTTTTTGGCCAAATTGAAGTTTTTGTCCAAAGTTGCCCCATTGGGTCAAGTTGATGGTCATTGGGTTAGAAATTAACCATTATGACCAAAGTTGACTTTTTGGTTAAAAGTTGACCTATTAGGTCAATGAGTTGTTTATTGGGTGAAAAATGACCATTTTGACCAAATATGACTTTTTGGTCAAAAGTTGACCTATTGTGTCAATGGGTTGGTCATTTTTTCAAGGATTTACCATTCTTACCAAAGTTAATTTTTTGGTAAAAAGTTAACTCTTTGGGTCCATGGGTTGGTTATTGGGTCAAGGATTGATCATTTTGAACAAAGTTGATTTTTTGGTCAGAGATTGACTTATTCGGTCAATAATTGGTCATTAGGATAAAAATTGAAAATTTTGACTAAAATTGGGTTTTTGGTCAAAAGTTGACCAATTGGGTCAATGAGTTGGTCATTGGATCAGAAATTGACCATTTTGACAAAAATTAACTTTTTGGTCAAAAGTTGATCTAATGGGTCAATTAGGTGGTCATTATGTCAATTTTTTTCAATTTTGACCAAAATTGTCTTTTTGGTATAAAGTTGACCTATGGGGTCAATGAGTTGGTCATTATGTCAAAACTTGACTATTTTGACAAAAATTGACTTTTTGGTCAAAAGTTGACCTATTGGTTCATTGGATCAAAGATTGACCATTTTGACCACAGTAGACTTTTTTGTCAAAAGTTGACCTATTAGGTCAATGTGTTGGTCATAGGTTAAGGATTGACCAGTTTGACCAATGTTGACTTTTTGGTCAGAGATTGGCTTACTTGGTCAATAATTGGTCATTAGGTTAAAAATTAACTATTTTGACCAAAATTTAATTTTTGGTGAAAAGTTGACCCATTTGGTCAATGGATAGTCATTGTGTCAGAAATTGACCATTTTAACCAAAGTTGACTTTTTGGTCAAAAAATTGACTATATTGACCAAAATTGACTTTTTGGTCAAAAGTTGACATATTGTATAAATGGGTTGGTCATTGTGTCAAGGTTTGACTATTTTTATTAAAGTTCACTTTTTGGTCAAAAGTAGACTTTTGGGTCAATGGGTTGGTCATTGGGTCAATAATTGGTCATTATGTAAAAAATTAACGATTTTGGTCAAAAGTTGACCTATTGGGTCTATGGGTTGGTTATTGGGTCAAGGATTGACCATTTTGACAAAAGCTGACTTTTTAGTCAGAGATTTGCTTACTGGGTCAATAATTGGTCATTAGGTAAAAAATTGATTATTTTGACCTAAATTGACTTTTTGGTCAAAAGTTGACCTATTAGGTCAATGGGTTGGTAATTAGGTCAAGGATTGACCATTTTGACGAAAGTTGACTTTTTGGTAACCGATTGACTTATTGGGTCAATAATTGGTCATTAGGTCAAAAATTGATTATTTTGACCAACATTAACTTTTTGGTCAAAAGTTGACCTATTGGGTCAATGTATTAGTCATTGGGTCAAGGATTGACCATTTGGACTAAAGTTGACTTTTTGATCAAAAGTTGACCTTTTGGGTTAATGAGTTGATTATTAGGCCAAGGATTGACCATTTTGACCAAAATTGACTTTTCGGTCAAAAGTTAATCTATTTGGTAAGTGGGATGGTCAGTAGTTCAAAAATTGACAATTTTGACCAAATTTGACTTTTTGGTCAAAAGTTAACCTATTTAGTCAATGGGTTAGTCATTGGGTCAAGGATTGACGATTTAACAAAAGTTTTCTTTTTCGTCAAAAGCTGACCTATTGGGTCAATGGGTTGTTTTTGGGTCAGAAATTGACCATTTTAACTAAAGTTGATTTTTTGGTTAAAAGTTGACCTATTGGGTCAATGGGGGAGTTGTTAGGTTAAAAATTGACTGTTTTGACCAAATTTACTTTTTTGTCAAAAGTTGACCAATTGGGTCAATTGGTATGTCTTTGTGTCAAGGATTGACCGTTTGGACCAAAATTGACATTTTGGGCAAAAGTTGACCCATTTGGTCAATGGTATGGTCATTAGGTAAAAAATTGACTTTTTTGACCAAAATTGTCTTTTTGGTCAAAAGTTAACCTATTGGGTCAATGGGTTGGTCATTTAGTCAATGATTGACCATTCTCACGAAAGATGAAATTTTGTTTATAAGTTCACTTAATGGGTCAATGTGTTAGTCATTAGGTCAAAAATTTACTATTTTGACCAAAATTAAAATTTTGGTCAAAAGTTGACCCATTGGGTCAATGGGGTGGTCATTGGGTCAGAAATTGACCATTATGAAAAAAGTTGACATTTTGGTCAAAACTTGACATATTGGGTCAATGGGGTGGTCATTATGTCAAAAATTGACTATATTGACCAAAATTGGGTTTTTGGTCAAAAGTTGACCTATTGTGTCAATGAGTTGGTCATTGTGTCAAGGATTGACTATTTTTACTAAAGTTCACTTTTTGGACAAAAGTTGAGGTATTGGGTCAATGCATTAGTCATTAGGTCAATGATTGACCATTTTGACCAAAGTTAACTTTTTGGTTAGATATTGACTTATTGGGTCAATAATTGGTCATTATGTCAAAAATTGATTATTATGGTCAAATGTTAACCTATTGGGTCTATGAGTTGGTCATTGGGTCAAGGATTGACCATTTTGACCAATGTTGACTTTTTGGTCAAAAGTTGACTTATTGGGTTAATGGTCATTAGGTCAGAAATTGAACATTTTAACCAAACTTGACTTTTTAGTCAAAAGTTGACCTATTGGGTTAATGGGGTGGTCTTTAGGTAAAAAATTGACAATTTTGACTAAAATTAATTTTTTGGTCAAAAGTTGACCTATTGGGTCAATGGGTTGGTATTGGGTCAAGGATTGACCATTTTGACCAAAGTTGACTTTTTAGTCAATAGTTGACCTATTGGGTCAACGGGTTGGTCATTGAGTAAAAGAATGACAATTTCGACCAAAGTTGATTTTTTGGTCAGAGATTGACATATTAGGTTAATAATTGGTCATTCGGTTAAAAATTGTTTATTTTAACTAAAATTTAGTTTTTAGTCAAAAGTTGACTATCGGGTTAATTTGGTAGTCATTATGTCGAAAATTGACCATTTTGAACAAAGTTGTCTTTTTGTCAAAAGTTGACCTATTAGGTTAATGAGTTGGTTATTTGGTCAGAAATTTACGATTTTGATCAAACATGATTTTTTTGTCAAAAGTTGACATATTTGGTCAAGGTGGTGTTCATTAGGTAAAAAATTAACTATTTTGACCAAAATTAACTTTTTGGTCAAAAGTAGACCTATTGGGATAATGGGTTCATTAGACTAAGGATTGACCTTTTTTACCAAAGTTGACTTTTTGGTCAATAATTGACCTATTGGGTCAATGAGTTATTTATTGGGTCAAGGATTAACCATTTTGACAAAAGTTAACTTTTTGGTCATTGGGTGAGAAATTAACCATTTTGACCAAAGTTGACTTTTTGGTCAAAAGTTCTTCTATTTTGTCAATGGGATGGTCATTTTGTCAAAAATTAACTAATTTGACCAAAATTAACTTTTTGGTCAAAAGTTGACCTATTTAGTCAATGGGTTGGTCATTGGGTCAAGGACTTAACCAAAGTTATCTTTTTGGTCAACAGTTGACCTATTAGGTCAATGGGTTGGTTATTGGGTGAGAAATTGAACATTTTAACTAAAGTTGATTTCTTAGTCAAAAGTTGACCTTTTGGGTCATTGGGGTGGCTGTTAGGTTAAAATTGACTATTTTAACAAAAATTTACTTTTTTGTCAAAAGTTGACCTATTGGGTCAATGGGTATGTCATTATGTCAAGGATTGACCATTTTGATTAAAATTGATATTTATGTCAAAAGTTGACCCCTTGGGTTAATGAGGTCAAAAATTAACTATTTTGACCAAAATTATCTTTTCGGTCAAAAGTTGACCTTTTGGGTCAATGGGTTGGTCATTTGGTCAAGGATTGACCATTCTGACCAAAGTTGACTTTTTGGTAAAAAGTTAACCTATTGGGTCAATGGGTCAGTCATTGGGTCTAGGATGGACCATTTTGAACAAAGTTGACTTTTGGTCAGATATTGACTTATTGGGTCAATAAATGGTCATTATGTCAAAAATTGACTATTTTGACTAAAATTGACTTTTTGGTCAATTGTTGACCTATGGGGTCAATGGGTTAGTCATTGGGTCAGAAATTGACCATTTTGACCAAAGTTGACTTTTTTGTCAAAGTTGACCTCCTAGGTCAATTAGGTGGTCATTATATCAAAAATTGACAATTTTGACAAAAATTGACTTTTTGGTCAAATGTTGACCTATTGAGTCAATGTGTTGGTCATTATGTCAAAAATTGACTTTTTGGTCATTGCGTCAAGGATTAACCTTTTTGATCAAAGTTGATTTTTTGACTAAAAGTTGACCTTTTGGGTCAATGTTGGTCATTGAGTAAAAGATTGACAATTTCGACCAAAGTTGACTTTATGGTTAGAGATTGACTTCTTGGGTCAATAATTGGTCATTCGGTTAACAATTGATTATTTTGACCAGAATTTTATTTTTGGTCAAAAGTTTACTCATTGGGTCAATTGGGTGGTTAAAATGTCAGAAATTAACAATTTTGACCAAAGTTGACTTTCTGTCAAAAGTTGTCCTATTTGGTCAAAGGGTTGGTCATTGGGTCAGAAATTGACAATTTTGACCAAACTTATTTTTTTGTCAAAAGTTGACCTATCGGGTCAATGGGGTGGTCATTAGGTAAAAAATTGACTATTTTGACCCAAATTGACTTTTTGGTCAAATGTTGCCCTACTGGGTCAATAGGTTGTTCATATGGTCAAGGATTGACCATTTTGACCAATGTTGGCTTTTTGGTCAAAAGTTGACCTATTGGGTCAATGAGTTGGTTATTGGGTCAAGGATTGACCATTTTGACCAAAGTTGACTTTTTGGTCATTGGGTCAAAAATTAACCATTTTGACCAAAGTTGACTTTTTGGTCAAAAGTTCATCTATTTGGTCAATGGGATGGTCATTAGGTAAAAATTGACTATTTTGACGAAAATTGACTTTTTGGTTAAAAGTTGACCTATTTAGTCAATTGGTTGGTCATTAGGCCAACGATTGACGATTTTGACAGAAGTTGTCTTTTTGGTCAAAAGTTGACCTATTGGGTCAATGAGTTGGTTATTGGGTCAAAAATAGACCATTTTAACTAAACTTGACTTTTTGGTTAAAAGTTGACTTATTGGGTCATTGGGGTGGTTGTTATGTTAAAAATTGACTATTTTGACCAAAATTTACTTTTTTGTCAAAAGTTGACCTATTGGGTCAACGGGTATGTCAATGTGTCAAGGATAGACCATTTTGAACAAAATAGACATTTTGGTCAAATGTTAACCCATTGGATCAATGGGGTGGTCATTAGGTCAAAAATTGACTATTTTGACCAAAATTATCTTTTTGGTCAAAAGTTGACCTATTAGGTCAATTCGTTGGTAATTTGGTAAAGGATTAACCATTATGACTAAAGTTGACTTTTTGGTAAAAGGTTAACATATTGGGTCAATGGGTTGGTCATTGGGTCGAGGATAAATCATATTGAACAAAGTTGACTTTTTGGTCAGAGATTGACTTATTGGGTCAATAATTGGTCATTAGGTAAAAAAATTGACAGTTTTGACCAAAATTGACTTTTTGGTCAAAGGTTGACCTATTGGGTCATTGGGTTGGTCATTGGGTCAAGGCTTGACCATTTTGACCAAAGTTAACTTTTTGGTCAAAAGTTGACTTATTAGGTCAATAGGTTGGTCATTGGGTCAAGGATTGACCATTTTGACCAAAGTTGACTTTTTGTTCAGAGATTGACTTATTGGGCCAATAATTGGTCATTAGGTTAAAAATTACTTTTTTGGCCAAATTGAAGTTTTTGTCCAAAGTTGCCCCATTGGGTCAAGGTGGTGGTCATTGGGTTAGAAATTAACCATTATGACCAAAGTTGACTTTTTGGTTAAAAGTTGACCTATTAGGTCAATGAGTTGTTAATTGGGTGAAGAATGACCATTTTGACCAAATATGACCTTTTGGTCAAAAGTTAACCTATTGTGTCAATGGGTTAGTCATTTTGTCAAGGATTTACCATTCTTACCAAAGTTAATTTTTTGGTAAAAAGTTAACTCTTTGGGTCCATGGGTTAGTTATTGGGTCAAGGATTGATCCTGTTGAACAAAGTTGATTTTTTGGTCAGAGATTGACTTATTCGGTCAATAATTGGTCATTAGGAAAAAATTTGATTATTTTGACTAAAATTGGTTTTTTGGTAAAAAATTGACCTATTGGGTCAATGGGTTGGTCATTGGATCAGAAATTGACCATTTTGAAAAAAATTAACTTTTTGGTCAAAAGTTGATCTATTCAGTCAATTGGGTGGTCATTATGTCAAAACTTTTCAATTTTGACAAAAATTGTCTTTTTGGTGAAAAGTTGACCTATGGGGTCAATGAGTTGGTCATTATGTCAAAAGTTGACTATTTTGACTAAAATTGACTTTTTGGTCAAAAGTTGACCTATTGGGTCATTGGGTCAAAGATTGACCATTTTGACCACAGTTGACTTTTTTTGTCAATGTTGACCTATTGGGTCAACGTGTTGGTCATTGGGTTAAGGATTGACCAGTTTGACCAATGTTGACTTTTCGGTCAGAGATTGGCTTACTTGGTCAATAATTGGCCATTCGGTCAAAAATTAACTATTTTGACCAAAATTTAATTTTTGGTGAAAAGTTGACCCATTTGGTCAATGGGATGGTCATTATGTCAGAAATCGACCTGTTTAACCAAAGTTGACTTTTTGGTCAAAATTTGACATATTGGGTCAATTGGGTGGTCATTAGGTAAAAAATTGACTATATTGACCAAAATTGACTTTTTGGTCAAAAGTTGACTTATTGTATCAATGAGTTGGTCGTTGTGTCAAGGTTTGACTATTTTGATTAAAGTTCACTTTTTCGTCAAAAGTTGACCTTTTGGGTCAATGGGTTGGTCATTGGGTCAATAATTGGTCATTATGTAAAAAATTGACATTTTGGTCAAAAGTTGACCAACTGGGTCTATGGGTTGGTCATTGGGACAAGGATTGACCATTTTGACAAAAGCTGACTTTTTCGTCAGAGATTTGCTTACTGAGTCAATAATTGTTCATTAGGTAAAAAATTGATTATTTTGACCTAAATTGACTTTTTGGTCAAAAGTTGACCTATTGGGTCAATGGGTTATTCATTGGGTCAAGGATTGACCATTTTGACGAAAGTTGACTTTTTGGTAACCGATTGACTTATTGGGTCAATAATTGGTCATTAGGTCAAATATTGACTATTTTGACCAACATTGACTTTTTGGTCAAAAGTTGACCTATTGGGTCAATGTATTAGTCATTGGGTCAAGGATTGACCATTTGGACTAAAGTTAACTTTTTGATCAAAAGTTGACCTTTTGAGTCAATGAGTTGATTATTAGGTCAAGGATTGACCATTTTGAACAAAGTTGACTTTTCGGTCAAAAGTCCACCTATTTGGTCAATGGGATGGTCAGTAGTTCAAAAATTGACTATTTTGACCAAATTTGACTTTTTGGTCAAAAGTTAACCTATTTAGTCAATGGGTTAGTCATTGGGTCAAGGATTGACGATTTGACAAAATTTTTCTTTTTGGTCAAAAGTTGACCTATTGGGTCAATGGGTTGTTTTTATGTCAGAAATTGACCATTTTAACTAAAGTTGATTTTTTGGTCAAAAGTTGACCTATTGGGTCAATGGGGTAGTTGTTAGGTTAAAAATTGACTGTTTTGACCAAAATTTACTTTTTTGTCAAAAGTTGACCAATTGGGTCAATTGGTATGTCTTTGTGTCAAGGATTGACCGTTTGGACCAAAATTGGCATTTTGGTCAAAAGTTGACTCATTTGTTCAATGGGGTGGTCAATAGGTTAAAAATTGACTTTTTTGACCAAAATTATCTTTTTGGTCAAAAGTTAACCTATTTGGTCAATGGGTTGGTCATTTGGTCAATGATTGACCATTCTCACGAAATATGACATTTTGGTTATAAGTTCACTTATTGGGTCAATGGGTTAGTCATTAGGTCAAAAATTTACTATTTTGACCAAAATTGAAATTTTGGTTAAAATTTGACCCATTGGGTTAATGGGGTGGTCATTGGGTGAAAAATTGACCATTATGAAAAAAGTTCACATTTTGGTCAAAACTTGACATATTGGGTCAATGGGGTGGTCATTAGGTCAAAAATCGACTATATTGACCAAAATTATCTTTTTGGTCAAAAGTTGACCTATTGTGTCAATGAGTTGGTCATTGTGTCAAGGATTAACTATTTTTACTAAAGTTCACTTTTTGGACAAAAGTTGAGTTATTGGGTCAATGCGTTAGACATTAGGTCAAGGATTGACAATTTTGACTAAAGTTGACTTTTTGGTTATATATTGACTTATTGGGTCAATAATTGGTCATTATATCAAAAGTTGATTATTATGGTCAAATGTTAACCTATTGGGTCTATGAGTTGGTCATTGGGTCAAGGATTGACCATTTTGACCAATGTTGACTTTTTGGTCAAAAGTTGACTTATTGGGTTAATGGTCATAAGGTCAGAAATTGAACATTTTAACCAAACTTGACTTTTTGGTTAAAAGTTGACCTATTATTGGGTTAATGGGGTGGTCATTAGGTAAAAAATTGACAATTTTGACCAAAATTAATTTTTTGGTCAAAAGTTGACCTATTGGGTCAATGGGTTGGTATTGGGTCAAGGATTGACCATTTTGACCAAAGTTGACTTTTTAGTCAAAAGTTGACCTATTGGGTCAATGGGTTGGTCATTGAGTAAAAGATTGACAATTTCGACCAAAGTTGATTTTTGGTCAGAGATTGACATATTTGGTCAATAATTGGTCATTCGGTCAAAAATTGTTTATTTTAACTAAAATTTAGTTTTTGGTCAAAAGTTGACCCACTGGGTCAATTTGGTAGTCATTATGTCAAAAATTGACCATTTTGAACAAAGTTGACTTTTTGTCAAAAGTTGACCTATTAGGTTAATGGGTTGGTTATTGGGTCAGAAATTTACAATTTTGATCAAACCTGATTTTTTTATCAAAAGTTGACCTATTTGGTAAATGTGGTGTTCATTAGGTAAAAAATTAACTATTTTGACCAAAATTAACTTTTTGGTCAAAACTGGACCTATTGGGTTAATGGGTTTTTCGTTAGACTAAGGACTGACCATTTTGACCAAAGTTGACTTTTAGTCGAAAATTGACTATTGGATCAATGAGTTGGTTATTGGGTCAAGGATTAACCATTTTGACAAAAGTTAACTTTTTGGTCATTGGGTCAGAAATTAACCATTTTGACCAAAGTTGACTTTTTGGTCAAAAGTTCTTCTATTTGGTCAATGGGATGGTCATTTTGTCAAAAATTAACTAATTTGACCAAAATTGACTTTTTGGTCAAAAGTTGACCTATTTAGTCAATGGGTTGGTCATTGGGTCAAGGACTTAACCAAAGTTATCTTTTTGGTAAACAGTTGACCTATTAGGTCAATGGGATGTTTATTGGGTGAGAAATTGAACATTTTAACTAAAGTTGATTTCTTAGTCAAAAGTTGACCTTTTGGGTCATTGGGGTGGCTGTTAGGTTAAAATTGACTATTTTAACAAAAATTTACCATTTTGATTAAAATTAATATTTATGTCAAAAGTTGACCTCTTGGGTTAATGAGGTAGTCATTAGGTCAAAAATTGACTATTTTGACTAAAATTGTCTTTTTGGTCAAAAGTTAGCCTTTTGGGTCAATGGGTTGGTCATTTGGTCAAGGATTGACCAGTCTGACCAAAGTTAACTTTTTGGAAAAAAGTTAACCTATTGGGTTAATGGGTCAGTCATTGGGTCTAGGATGGACCATTTTGAACAAAGTTGACTTTTGGTCAGATATTGACTTATTGGGTCAATAATTGGTCATTAAGTCAAAAATTGACTATTTTGACTAAAATTGACATTTTGGTCAAATGTTGACCTATGGGGTCAATGGGTTGGTCATTGGGTCAGAAATTGACCATCTTGACCAAAGTTGACTTTTTGTCAAAAGTTGACCTCCTGGGTCAATTAGGTGGTCATTATATTAAAAATTGACAATTTTGACAAAAATTGACTTTTTGGTCAAAAGTTGACCTATTGAGTCAATGGGTTGGTCATTATGTTAAAAATTAACTATTTTGACCAAAATTGACATTTTGGTCAAAAGTTAACCTATTAGGTCATTGGGTCAAAGATTGACCATTTTGACCATAGTTTAGTTTTTGGTCAAAAGTTGACCTTTTGGATCAATGGGTTGGTCATTGGGTCAAGGATTGACCATTTTTACCAAAGTTGAATTGTTGGTCAGAGATTGACTTACTGGGTCAATAATTGGTCATTGGTCAAAAATTGACTATTTTGACTAAAATTAATTTTTTTGCCAAAAGTTGACCCATTGGGTCAATGGGGTGGTGAGTGGGTTAGAAATTGACCATTTTGACCAAGGTTGACTTTTTTTGTCAAAAGTTGACATATTGGGTCAATGGGCTGGTCATTAGGTCAAAAATTTACTTTATTTACCAAAAATGACTTTTTGGTCAGATATTAACATCTTGGGTCAATAATTTGTCATTCGATCAAAAATTTATTATTTTCACCAGAATTTAATATTTGGTAAAAAAGTTGACCTATTGGGTCAATTGGGTGGTCATAATGTCAGAAATTAACCATTTTGACCAAAGTTGACTTCTATCAAAAGTTGTCATATTGGGTCAATGGGTTGGTCATTGGGTCAGAAATTGACAATTTTTACCAAACTTAACTTTTTTGTCAAAAGTTCACCTATCGTTTCAATGGGGTGGTCATTAGGTAAAAAATTGACTATTTTGACCAAAATTGACTTTTTGGTCAAATGTTAACTTTTTGGGTCAATAGGTTGTTCATTGGGTCAAGGATTGACCATTTTGACCAAAGTTAGCTTTTTGGTCAAAATTTGAACTATTTGGTCAGTAAGTTGGTTTTTGCGTCAAGGATTGACCATTTTAACCAAAGTTTACATTTTGGTAATTGGGTTAGAAATTAACCATTTTGACCAAAGTTGACTTTTTGGTCAAAAGTTCAACTATTTGGTCAATGCGATGGTCATTAGGTCAAATATTGACTATTTTAACCAAAATTGACTTTTTGGTCAAAAGTTGACCTATTTAGTCAAACGGTTGGTCATTAGGGCAAGGATTAACCATTTTGACCAAAGTTGACTTTTTGGTCAGAGATTGACTTATTGGGTCAATAATTAGTCATTAGGACAAAAATTAACTATTTTTTCCAAAATTGAATTTTTGGTCAAAATTTGACCCATTAGGTCAACGGGGTGGTCATTGGGTCATAAATTGACCATTTTGTACAAAGTTATCTTTTTAGTTAAAAGTTAACCTATTTGGTCAAAGGGTTGGTAATTGGGTCAAGAATTGACCATTTTAAACAAAGATGACTTTTTGGTCAAACGTTGATCAATTGGGTTAATTGGTTGATCATTGGGTCAAAAATTGGCCATTTTGACAAAAGACGTTTTGGTCAAAAGTTGACCTGTTGGGTCAATGGGTTGGTCATTGGGTTAAAAATTGATCATTTTGACCAAAGTTGACTTTTTGGTCAAAAGTTAACCTATTGGGTCAAGGGATGGACATTAGGTCAAAAATTAACTATTTTGACCAAAATCAACTTTTTGGTCAAAATTTGACCTATTGGGTCAATGGGTTTGTCATTGGGTAACGGATTGACCATTTTGATCAAAGTTGACTTTTTTGTCAGAGATTGACTTATTTGGTCAATAATTGGTCATTAATTCAAAAATTTACTATTTCCACCAAAATTGACTTTTTGATCAAAAGTTGAACTATTAGGCCAAATGGTTGTTCATTGGGTCAAGGATTAATCATTTCGACCAAAGTTGACATTTTGGTCAGATATCGACTTACTGGGTCAATAATTGGTCATTAGGTCAAAAACTGTCTATTTTGACCAAAAGTGACATTTTGGTCAAAAGTTGACATATAAGTCAATGGGTTGGTCATTGGGTCAAGAATTGACCATTTTGACCAAAGTTGAATATTTGGTCAAAAGTTTACCTATTAGGTCAATGGGTTGGTCATTGCGTCAGAAATTGACCATTTTGAACAAATTAAATTTTTGGTCAAAAGTTAACATATTAGGTCAATGTGTTGGTCATTGGGTTAGAAATTGACTTTTTGGTCAAAAGTTGACCTATTTGGTCAATTGGTGGTCATTAGAAATTGATTATTTTGACCAAAATTAACTTTTTAGTCAAAATTTTATTGGGTCAGTGGGTTGGTTTTTGGGTGAAGGATTGATCATTTTGACTATAGTTGACTTTTTGGTCAGAGATTGGCATCTGGGTCAATAATTTGTCATTAGGTCAAAAATTAACTATTTTGACCAAAATTAACTTTTTGGTCAAAGGTTGACCTACTGGTTAAATGGGTTGGTCAATGGGCCAAAGATTGTCTATTTTGACCAAAGTTTACTTTTTGGTAACAGATTAACTTATTAGGTCAATAATTGGTCATTAGCTAAAAAATTGACTATTTTGACCAAAATTGACTTTTTGGTCAATAGTTGACATATTGGGTCAATGGGTTTGTCATTGGGTCAAGGATTGACAATTTGGACCAAAGTTTAATTTTTGGTCAAAAGTTGACCTATTGGGTCAATGGGTTGGTCATTGGGCCAGAAATTGACCATTTTAACCAAATCGACTTTTTGGTCAAAAGTTGACAAATTAGGTCAATGTACTGGTCATTGGGTCGAAAATTGATTATTTTGACCAAAATTGACTTTTTGGTCAAAAGTTGACATATTGTGTCAAAGGGTGGTCTTTACGTCAAAATTGACTATTTTGACCAAAATTGACTTTTTGGTCAAAAGTTGACCAATTGGGTGAATGGGTTGGTCATTGGGTCAAGGATTGACCATTTTGACCAAAGTTGACTTTTTGGTCAAAAGTTGTCCTATTAGGTCAAGGATTGACCATTTTGACCATAGTTGACGTTTTGGTCATTGGGTCAGAAATTAAACATTTTGACCAAAGTTGACTTTTTGGTGAAAAGTTCATCTATTTGATCAATTGATTGGTCATTAGGTCAAAAATTGACTATTTTGACCAAAATTGACTTTTTGGTCAAAAGTTCACATGTATAGTCAATGGGTTGGTCATTGGGTCAATGATTGACGATTTTGACAAAAGTTGTCTTTTTGGTCAAAAGTTGACTTATTGGGTCAATGGGTTGGTTATTGGGTTAGAAATTGACCATTTTAACTAAAATTGACTTTTTGGTCAAAAGTTGACCTATTGGGTCAATGGGGTAGTTATTAGGTTAAAAATTGATTATTTTGACCAAAATTTTCTTTTTTTGTCAAAAGTTGACCAATTGAGTCAATGGGTATGTCAATGTGCCAAGGATTGACCATTTTTACCAAAATAGACGTTTTGGTCAAAAGTTGTCCCATTGTGTCAATGGGGTGGTCATTAGGTCCAAAATTGACTATTTTGACCATAATTGTCTTTTTGGTCAAAAGTTCACTTATTGGGACAATGGGTTGGCATTTAGTAAAGGGTTAACCATTCTGGCCAAAGTTGAATTTTTGGTAAAAGGTTTACCTATTGGGTCAATGGGTTGGTCATTGGGTCAAGGATAGACCATTTTGAACAAAGTTGACCTTTTGGTCAGAGATTGACTTATTGGGTCAATAATTGGTCATTAGGTCAAAATTGACTATTTTGACCAAAATTGACTTTTTGGTCAAAATTGACCTATAGGGTCAATGGCTTGGTCATGGGGTCAGAAATTGACCATTTTAACCAAAGTTGACTTTTTGGGTAAAAGTTGACCTATTGGGTCAATTCGGGTGGCTTTATGTCAAAAATTGACAATTTTCACCAAAATTGTCTTTTTGGTCAAAAGTTGACCTATTGGGTCAATGAGTTGGTCATTATGTTAAAAATTGACTATTTTGACCAAAATTGACTTTTTGGTCAAAAGTTGACATATTGGGTCAATAGGCTAGTCATTGGGTCAAGGATTAACCATTTTGACCAAAGTTAACTTTTTGGTTAGAGATTGACTTACTGGGTCAATAATTAGTCGTTAGGTCAAAAATTAACTATTTTAACCAAAATTGAATATTTGGTCAAAAGTTGACCCATTGGGTCAATGGGGTGGCCATTGTGTCTGAAATTGACCATTTTGACCAAAGATCACTTTTTGGTCAAAAGTTGATATATTGGGTTAATGAGGTGGTCATTAGGTCAAAAATTGATTATATTTACCAAAATTGACTTTTCGGTCAAAAGTTGACCTATTCTGTCAATGGGTTGGTCATTATGTTCAGGATTGATTATTTTGACTAAAGTTCAATTTTTGGTCAAAAGTTGACCTATTTGGTTAATCCGTTGGTCATTGGGTTAAGGATTGACAATTTTTACCAAAGTTGAATTTTTGGTGAGATATTGGCTTATTGGGTCAATAATTAGTCATTATGTCAAAAATTGACTATTTTGGTCAAAAGTTGACCTATGGGGTTTATGGGTTGTTATTGGGTCAAGGATTGGCCATTTTGACCAATGTTGACTTTCTGGTCAAAAGTTGACCAATTGAGTTAATGAGTTGGTCATTGGGTCATAAATTGATCATTTTGACTAAAGTTGACTTTTTAGTCAAAAGTTGACACATTGGGTCCATGGGGTGGTCATTAGGTCAAAAATTGACCTACTATGTCAGTGGGATGGTCATTCTGTCAAGGATTGACTATTTTGACTAAAGTTCTCTATTTGGTCAAAAGTTGACCTATTGGGTCAATGGGTTGGTACTGGGTCAAGGATTGACCATTTTGACCATAGTTTACTTTTGTGTCAGAGATTGACTTATTGGGTCAATATTTGGTCATTATGTCAAAAATTGACTATTTTGGTCAAAAGTTGACCTATTGGGTCTATAGGTTGGTCATTGGGTCAAGGATTAACCATTTCGACCGAAGTTGACTTTTTAGTCAAAAGTTACCTTATTGGGTTAACGTGTAGGTGATCGGGTAAAAAATTGACCATTTTAACCGAACTTGACTTTTTGGTCCAATGTTGACCTATCAGGTTAATGGGTGTGGTCATTAGGTCAAAAATTAACTATATTTACTAAAATTGACTTTTTAGTCAAAAGTTGACCTCTTGGGTCAATGGGTTGGTCTTTAGGTCAAGGATTGACCATTTGACCAAATTAGACTTTTTGGTCAAAAGTTGATCTATTGGGTCATTGGGTTGGTCATTGAGTAAAAGATTGACAATTTCGACCAAAGTTGACTTTTTGGATAGAGATTGACTTATTGGGTAAGTAATTGCTCTTTCAGTAAAAAAATGATTATTTTAACAAGAAATGTCAGAAATTAAGCATTTTGACCAAAGTTGACTTTTTGTCAAAAGTTGTCTTATTGGGTCAATAGGTTGGTCATTGGGTCAGAAATTGACAATTTTGACCAAACTTGTGTTTTTTGTCAAAAGTTGACCAATCGGTTCAATGGGGTGGTCATTAGGTAAAAAATTGACTATTTTGACCAAAATTGACTTTTTAGTCAAAACTAGACCTGTTGGGTCAATAGGTTGTTAATTGAGTCAAGGATTGACCATTTTGACCAAAGTTGACTTTTTGGTCAAAAGTTGAACTATTAGGTCAATGAGTTGGTTATTGGGTCAAGGATTTACCATTTTGACCAAACTTTACTTTTTGGTCATTGGGTTAAAAATTAACCATTTCGACCAAAGTTGACTTTTTAATCAAAAGTTCAACTATTTGGTCAATGTAATGGTCATTAGGTCAAATATTGACTATTTTGACCCAAATTGACTTTGTGATCAAAAGCTGACCTATTTAGTCAATGGGTTGGTCACTGGGTCAAGGATTGACCATTTTGACTAAAGTTGTCTTTTTTGTCAAAAGTTGACCTATTGGGTCAATGGATTTGTTATTGGGTCAGAAATTGACCATTTTAACAAAAGTTGACCTTTTGGTCAAAGTTAAACTTTTGGGTCAATGTGGGTGGTCGTTAGGTTAAAAATTGACTATTTTGACCAAAATTTACTTTTTTGTCAAAAGTTAACCAATTGAGTCCATGGGTATGACATTGTGTCAAGGATTGACCATTTAGACCAAAATTGACATTTTGGTCAGAAGTTGACCAATTGGGTCAATGGGTGGTCATTAGCTCAAAAATTGACTATTTGACCAAAATTAACTTCTTGGTCAAAAGTTGACCTATTGGGTCAATGGTTTGGTCATTGGGTTAAGGTTTGACCATTTTGACCAAAGTTAACTTTTTGGTCAATAGTTGACTTATTGGGTCAATGGGTTGGTCATTGGGGCAAGGACTGACCATTTTGACCAAAGTTGTCTTTTTTGTTAGAGATTGACTTATTGGGTCAATAATTGGTCATTAGGTCAAAAATTGACAGTTTTGGCTAAATTGAATTTTTTGTTAAATGTTGACCCATTGGGTCTTATTGGGTCAGAAATTGACCATTTTAACCAAAGTTGACTTTTTGTTCAAAAGTTGACCTATTAGGTCAATGAGTTGGTAATTGGGTTAAGAATTGACCATTTTAACCAAAGATGGCTTTTTGGTCAAAAGTTGATCTATTGGGTCAATGGGTTGGTCATTGGTTCAAAAATTAACCATTTTGACCAGTCGACTTTTTGGTCTAAAGTTGACCTATTGGGTCAATGGGTGGGCATTAGGTCAAAAATTAACTTTTTTGAGTTAAATTTACTTTTGGTCAAAAGTTGACCTATTGGGTCAATGTGTTTGTGATTTGGTCAAGAATTGTACATTTTGACCAAAGTTGTCTTTTTGGTCAGAGATTGACTTATTGGGTCAATATTTGATCATTAGGTAAAAAATTGACTATTTTGACCAAAATTGAATTTTTGGTCAAAAGTTTACCCATTGGGTCGACGTGGTGGTCATTGAGTCAGGAATTGACCACTTTTTTCAAAGTTAACATTTTGGTCAAAAGTTGACCTATTTGGTCAATGAGTTGGTAATTATGTCAAGATTTGACCATTTTGACCAAAGATGACTTTTTGGTCAAAAGTTGACATTTGGGTCAATGGGTTGGTCATTGGGTCAAAAATTGACCATTTTGACCAAAGTTAACTTTTTGGTCAAAAGTTGACCAATTGGGTCAATGGGTTTGTCATTGGGTGACAGATTGATCATTTTGACCAAAGTTGACTTTTTGGTTTGAGATTGACTTATTGGGTCAATAATTGGTCATTAATTCAAAAAATTGACTGTTTTGACGTAAATTGATTTTTTGGTCAAAAATTGACCTATCGAGCCGATGGTTGGTCATTTCGTCAAGGATTAATTATTTTAACCAAATTTGTCATTTTGGTCAAAAGTTGACATATTGGGTCAATGGATTGGTCATTGTGTGTAGGATCGACCATTTTGACCAAAGTTGACTTTTTGGTAAGAGATTGGCTTGTTGGGTCAATAATTGGTCATTAGGTCAAAAATTAACTATTTTGACCAAAATTAACTTTTTTGTCAAAGGTTGACCAATTTGGTTAATGGATTGGTCATTGGGTCAAAGATTGACCATTTTGACCAAAATTGACTTTTTGGCAACATATTTACTTATTGAGTCAATAATTGGTCATTAGGTAAAAAATTGACTTTTTTGACCAAAATTGACTTTTTGGTCAAAAGTTGACCTATTGGGTCAATGGTTTGGTCATTGGGTCAAGGATTGACCATTTTAACTAAAGTTAACTTTTTAGTCAAAAGTTGACATATTGGGTCAAGGGTTGGTCATTGGGTCAGAAATTGACCATTTTAACCAAATCTACTTTTTGTTCAAAAGTTGACATATTAGTTCAATGTGTTGGTCTTTGGGTCGAAAATTGACCATTTTTACCAAAATGACTTTTTGGTCAAAAGTTGACATATTGAGTCAATGGGTGGTCATTAGCTCAAAAATAGTTTATTTGACCAAAATTGACTTTTTGTTCAAAAGTTGACCTATTGGGTTAATGGGTTCGTCATTAGGTCAAGGATTGACCATTTTGACCAGAGTTGAATTTTTGGTCAAAAGTTGACTTATTGGGTCAAGGATTGACCATTTTGACCAAAGTTGACATTTTGTTCATTGGGTCAGAAATTAACCATTTTGACAAAAGTTGACTTTTACTCAAAAGTTCATCTATTTGGTCAATGAGATGGGCATTAGGTCAAAAATAGACTATTTTAACCAAAATTGACTTTTTGGTCAAAAGTTGACCTATTTAGTCAATGGGTTAGTCATTGGGTCAAGGATTGACGATTTTGACAAAAATTGTCTTTTTGGTCAAAAGTTGACCTGTTGGTCAATGGGTTAGTTATTGGGTCAGAGATTAACCATTTTAACTAAAGTTGACTTTTTGGTCAAAAGTTGTCCTGTGGGTCAATGGGGTGGTTGTTAGGTTAAAAATTGACTATTTTGACCAAAATTACTTTTTTTGTCAAAAGTTGACCTATTCGATCAATGGGTTGGTCTTTTGGTAAAGGATTTACCATTTTGACCAAAGTTGTCTTTTTGGTAAAAAGGTAACCTATTGGGTCAATGGGTTGGTCATTAGGTCAAAAATAGATGATTTAAACCAAAATTGACTTTTTGGTCAAAAGTTGACATATTAGGTCAAAGGGTTAGTAATTGGGTCATAAATTGACAATTTTGACCAAAGTTGACTTTTTTGTCTAAAGTTGACCTATTGGGTCAATTGGGTTAGCATTATGTCAAAAATTGACATTTTTGACCAAAATTGACTTTTTGGTCAAAAATTGACCTATTGGGTCAATGGGTTGGTCATTGGGTCATGGATTGACCCTTTTAACCAAAGTTCATTTTTTGGTCAGAGATTGACATAATGGGTCATTAACTGGTCATTTGGTCAAAAATTGACTATTTTGACCAAAATTGAATTTTTGGTCAAAATTTGACCCATTGGGTCAATAGGGTGGTCATTGGGTCAGAAATTGACCATTTTTACTAAATTTAACTTTTTGGTCAAAAGTTGATATATTGGGTCAATGGGGTGGTCATTAGGTTAAAAATTGACTATATTTACTAAAATT
This sequence comes from Papilionanthe hookeriana x Papilionanthe teres, assembly GCA_022702705.1. Lineage (NCBI taxonomy): Eukaryota > Viridiplantae > Streptophyta > Magnoliopsida > Asparagales > Orchidaceae > Papilionanthe > Papilionanthe hookeriana x Papilionanthe teres. The sequence goes on from CM040437.1 coordinate 32,410,958, forward strand.
GACTTTTTGGTCAATGGTTGACCTATTATGTCAATGGATTGGTCATTATATCAAGGATTGACTATTTTGTCTAAACTTCACATTTTTGACAAAAGTTTACCTATTGGGTCAAAGGGTTGGTCATTGTGTCAATGATTGACCATTTTTACGAAAGTTGACTTTTTGGTGAGATATTGACTTATTGGATCAATAATCGGTCATTATGTTAAAACTTGACTATTTTGGTCAAAAGTTGACCTATTGGGTCTATGGGTTGGTCATTAGGTTACGGATTGACCATTTTGACAAACGTTGACTTTTGGGTCAAAAATTAACCTATTGGGTCAATGGGTTAGTCATTGAGTAACGTATTGACAATTTCGACCAAAGTTGACTTTTTGGTCAGAGATTGACTTATTGGGTCAATAATTGGTCATTCGATCAAAAATAGATTATTTTGACCAAAATTTGATTTTGGGTCAAAAGTTGACCTATTGGGTTAATGGATTGGTCATTGGGTCAAGGATTGACCATTTTGACGAAAATTAACTTTTTGGTTACAGATTGACTTATTGGGTAAATAATTGGTCATTAGGTTAAAAATTGACTATTTTGACGAAAATTGACTTTTTTGTCAAAAGTTCACTTGTTGGGTCAAATGTTTAGTCATTGGGTCAGAAATTGATCTTTTTAATAAAAGTTGACTTTTTGGTCAAAAATTGACCAATTGAGTCAATGGGTTGGTCATTGGTTCAGAAATTGACCATTTTGACCAAAGTTGACTTTTGGTCAAAAGTTGACCTATTGGGTCAATACGGTGGGCATTAGGTCAAAAATTAACTATATTGACCAAAACTGACTTTTTGGTCAAAATTTGACCTATTGGGTCATTATGTCAACGATTGACCATTTTGACCAAAGTTGACTTTTTGGTCAAAAGTTGACCTATTGGGTGAATGGGTCTAGGACTGACCATTTCGACCTACGTAACTTATGGTCAAAAGTTGACCTGTTGCGTCAAAGTGTTGTTCATTGGGTCTAGGATTTACGATTTTGGCCGAAGTTGACTTTTTGTCGGAGATTGACTTATTGGGTCATTAATTAGTCATTCGGTCATAAATTGATTACTTTCATGCGAATTTAATTTTTAGTCGAAGCGTTGACCGATTAGATCAATTGGGTGGTCGTTATGTCGGAAATTGACCATTTTGACCAAAGACTTTCATCGAAAGTTGTTATTAGATTGATAGGTTGGTCATTGGGTCAAAAATTGACAATTTTGACCAAACTTGACATTTTGTCAAAAGTAGACCTATTGGGTCAAAGGGGAGGTCATTAGGGAAAAAATTAACTATTTTGACCAAAATTGACTTTTTGGTCAAAAATTAACTTATTGTGTCAATAGGTTGTTCATTGGGTCAAGGGTTGGCCATTTTGACCAAAGTTGACCTTTTTTGGTCAAAAGTTAACCTTTTGGGTCAATGAGTTGGTTATTGGGTCAAGGATTGACCATTTTGACCAAAGTTGACTTTTTGGTCATTGGGTTAGAAATTAACTAATTTGACCTAAGTTGACTTTTTGGTCAAAATTTCATCTATTTTGTCAATGGGATGGACATTAGGTCAAATATTGACTATTTGACCAAAATTGACTTTTTGGTCAAAAGTTGACTTATTTAGATAATTAGTAGGTCATTGGGTCAAGGATTGATCATTTTGACCAAAGTCGTCTTTTTGATCAAAATTTGCCCTATAGGGTCAATGGGTTGGTTATTGGGTCAAAAATTGACCATTTTAACAAAAGTTGACTTTTTGGTCAAAAGTTAAACTTTTGGGTTAATCGGGTGGTTGTTAGGGTAAAAGTTGACTATTTTGACCAAAATTTACTTTTTTGTTAAAAGTTATCTAATTGGGTCAATGGGTATGCATTGTGACAAGGATTGACAATTTTGACCAAAATTGCATTATGGTCAAAAGTTGATCCAATGGGAGAATGGGTGGTCATTAGGTCAAAAGTTGACCCAATGTGTCATTGGGTCAACGTTTGACCATATTGATCAAAGTTATCTTTTTGGACAAAAGTTGACTTATTGGGTGAATGGGTTGGTCATTGGGTCAAGGATTGACCATTTTAACCAAAGTTGTCTTTTTGGTGAGAGATTGACTTATTTAGTCGATAATTGGTCATTAGGTCGAAAATTGACTATTTTGACCAAAATTGAATTTTTGGTGAAAAGTTGACCTATTAGATCAACGGGTAATCGATCGGATCAATTGAAATTTTGACCAAAGTTGACTTTTTATCAAAAGTTGACTATTAGGTCAACGAGTTAGTATCAGGTCGAAGATTGACCATTTTGACCAAAGATGACTTTTTGGTCAAAAGTTGACCTATTGGGTCAATGGGTTGGTCATTGGGTCAAACATTGACCATTTTGACTAATTAACGTTTTGGTCAAAAGTTGACATATTGGGTCAATGGGTGGGCGTTAGGTCAAAAATTCATTATTTTGACTAAAATTGACCTTTTAGTCAAAAGTTGACCTATATGGTCAGTAGGTTGTCATTGGGTCAAGGATTAACCATTTTGACCAAACTTGACTTTTTGGTCAGAGATTGACTTATTGGGTCAATAATTGGTCATTAGGTCAAAAATTGACTATTTTGACCAAAATTGAATTTTTGGTCAAAGGTTGACCCTTTGTGTTAATGGGGTGGTCATTGTGTCTGAAATTGACCATTTTGACCAAAGTTGACTTTTTGGTCAAAAGTTGATATATTGGGTCAATGGGGTGGTCATTAGGTCAAAAATTGACTATATTTACCAAAATTGACTTCTTGCTGAAAAGTTGACCTATTGTGTCAATGGGTTGGTCATTATGTCAAGGATCGACTACTTTGACTAAAGTTTCTTTTTTGGACAAAAGTTGATCTATTGGGTTAATGGGTTAATCATTGGGTTAAGGATTGACAATTTTTACCAAAGTTGACTTTTTGGTGAGATATTCACTTATTAGGTCAACAATGGGTCATTATGTCAAAAAATGACTATTTTGGTCAAAAGTTGATCTATTGGGTCTATGGGTTGGTCATTGGGTCAAGGATTGGCCATTTTGACCAATGTTGACTTTTTGGTCAAAAGTTAACCAATTAAGTTAATGAGTTGGTCATTTGGTCAGAAATTGACAATTTTGACCAAAGTTGACTTTTTGGTCAAAAGTTGACCTATTGGGTCAAGGGGTGGACAATGGGTGAAGGATTGACCATTTTGACCAAAGTTGACTTTTTGGTCAGAGATTGACTTGCTGGGTCAATAATTGGTCATTAGGTAAAAAATTGACTATTTTGACAAAAATTAACTTTTTAGTCACCATTTTGACCAAAATTAACTTTTTGGTAACAGATTGGCTTATTGGGTCAATAATTGGCGATTAGGTCGAAAATTGATTATTTAGACCAAAATTGGCTTTTTTGTCAAAAGTTGACATATTGGATCAATGGTTGGTCATTGGGTTAAGGATTGACAATTATGACCAAAGTTGACTTTTTGGTCAAAACTTGACCTATTGGTCCAAAAATTGACCATTTTGACCAAATCGACTTTTTCGTCAAAAGTTGACATATTATGTTAATGTGTTGGTCATTGGATCAGAAATTGAGAATTTTGACCAAAATTGACTTTTTGATCGAAAGTTGACCTATTTGGTCACTAGGTTGGTCATTAGGTCAAGGATTGCCCATTTTGATCAAATTTCACTTTTTGGTCAAATGTTGACTTTGTGGGTCAAAGTGTTTGTTATTTGGTCAAGGATTGACCATTTTGAGCAAAGTTGACTTTTTGGTCATTGGGTCAGAAATTAATCATTTTGACCAAAGTTGACGTTTTGGTCAAATGTTCATCTATTTGGTCAATGGGATGGTCATTTGGTCAAAAATTGACTATTTTGAGCAAGATTGACTTTTTGGTCAAATGTTGACCTATTTAGTCAATAGGTTGGTCATTGGGTCAAGGATTGAGGAGTTTGACAAAAGTTATCTTTTTGGTCAAAAGTTGACCTATTGGGTCAATGGGTTGGTTAAAATTAACTTATTGGGTCAATGGGTTGGTTATTGGGTCAAGGATTGACCTATTTGTACAAAGTTGACTTTTTGGTCAGAGATTGACTTATTGGGTTAATAATTGGTCATTAGGTCAAAAATTGACTATTTTGACCAGAATTGATTTTTTGGTAAAAAATTGACCTATTGGGTAAACGGGTTGGTCATTGGGTCAAAATTTGACTATTTTCACCAAAGTTAACTTTTTGGTCAAAAGTTAATCTATTGGGTCAATTGAGTGGTCATTATGTAAAAAATTTACAATTTTGACTAAAATTGACTTTTAGGTGAGAAGTAGACCTATTGGGTCAATGAGTTGGTCATTATGTCAAAAGTTGACTATTTTAACCAAAATTGACTTTTTGGTTAAAAGTTAACTTATTGGGTCATGGGTCAAAGATCTACAATTTTGACCATAGTTGACTTTTTGGTCAAAAGTTGACCTATTGGGTCAATGTGTTGGTCATTGGGTCAAAGACTGAACATTTTGGTCAGAGATTGGCTTACTGGGTCAATAATTAGTCATTAGTTCAAAAATTGATAGTTTTGACCAAAATTGAATTTTTGGTCAAAAGTTGACCTACTGGGTCAATGTGGTCGTCATTGGGTCAGAAATTGACCATTTTCACCAAAGTTGACTTTTTGGTCAAAAATTGACATATTGGGTCAATGGGGTAGTCATTAGGTCAAAATTGATTTTTTGATCAAAAGTTGACCTATTGTGTCAATGGGTTGGTCATTGTGTCAAGGTTTGACTATATTAATTAAAGTTCACTTTTTGATTAAAAGTTAACCTATTGGGTCAATGGGATGGCCATTGCATCAATGATTGACCTTTTTGACCAAAGTTGATTTCTTGGTCAGAGATTGACTTATTGGGTCAATAATTGGTCATTATGTCAAAAACTGATTATTTTGGTCAAAAGTTAACCTAATTGGTCTATGGTTTGGTCATTGGGTCAAGGATTGACCATTTTGACCAAAGTTGACTTTTACTCAGAGATTAGCTTACCGGGTTGAGCCAACTTTTGTATTTCCAAATACAGGATTTGTTACCACTGCTAGAAAATTTAATTTCTGGCAAAGACGCGAAACACTTGACCTGGAATAACTTGTTATATAAATGTGTACCAAATAAAACTTTTTAAATATATGTTTATATAGCAAAATATAATTTTAAAAAGAAAATATTTTATGTACATTTTGGGTACTTACGCAAGTATACGTATCGTTTCAAGTAATATAGTGGCTTTGAAACAAAGACCCCGATATCGATCTCACTGGGAAAAAATATAGTAATAAATTTCTAAATATTGTATTTCAAAAATCTTTTTGTATTTAAATCTAACTATAAATTACTTTTAATTTACTAGATGCAGATAAAGAAAAACAATAATAAGAAAATGATTTTGTGAAAACTATATAAGACAAACTACTTTCTTCCCTTCAATTAATCAAAGATTTTTTTAAGATTATTTAAAATTCGTTGGAGAATTTCATTTAAGGTATTGTGTCAAACAGAAGCATTCCTATTCTTTACCCTTTGATCCAAACACGAAGAACATTGGCTAATTTACAGATCAGGTCCGAATGTATTGTTAGTAGAATGGGTTAATCTTGACTCACACTACTAGATGTCCAAGGGTGGCTATGGTCGCCCTACTAGTGACCCTTTTCCTAATCTATAAAGAACATTGGCTAATTATAAGAATTTAGTCTGTCACTCTAAAAACTTATCAATTCTACGCCCTTTAAATCTTATCTTCCTATTTATTTGCACTTCACATTGAATAGCCCACACATGGCCTTCGACTACCCAAGGATTCAGGTGATATTTACAAGTTAAGAGTTCTTCTCGTTTTAGGTCTCAAAACTCTTCAACAGGTTTTAACAATTTAAATGGCCAATTTAAAAAGTAAAGTAAGATCAGGTATTAATATCATCACAATGTTTTGAAAATATTTTGAATTTCAATTCTCCATCGAATCTTATAATATCTTATTTATCTCTGCATAATTGAAGCAAGAATGTAAACTAACTACTCAGAACACATTGAATATAAACAATAAAACATATTAATTAAACTTTGAATCAAAAATAAAATACTTATCTCAAATATTCCTTCTACAGATCTTCTGATTCCTACTGACTCCACAGTGTAATGAACTCCAGATGCAATAACTTGAAAATAAACTCGCCAAACTAAAACAAAAGTGGCCCTAAATTTCTCTCTCTATTTCTCTCTCTAAGGATGAGAGATCCTAAAGTGGATAAGAGAAAGGGGTTGCAATGGGGGGCACGTTTTTCTGAAGAAATGGACTTCTATTTATAGGCTTCAAGGGTTGCCTTGAGGCACCTCTTCAAAACATGTCCACATTCAATGAATCTTCTAAAAGGTCTGTCTGGTGACACCGCGTCCAGTTCTTCACACCTTTTCACTTTGGCTCGCACCTCTTTGTGATTAAAACCGTTTTGGAGCGTCCAAATGCAATGTATCACATGTCCTAATATCAAGGAACAACTGCCAGTCTTCTAGAATGTACAATAACCGCTCACTCCGTCAAAATAACTGTTCAAACGTTGTCAAAAACTTGACAGTTCTGTATCGAGTTTGGCGCGTAGGCGCCAATTTCTGGCGCCTAGGCGCCAGGCCATATATTTTTTAAAACTTTTTGTATTTTGCTCCTTTTTTGCTCCTTTTTGCTCCTTTTTGCTCCTTTTTCCTTTTTTGGACCTTTTTACATCACCTACATCCAAAAACACAAAAAATACCTTTCATTAAAGTATAATATCCTTAGAAATTGATAAGAATTAAGACATAAAAATAGGAATTTTTTTAATGGATCACGAGTTAATAATTATTCATTAGGTAAAAATTTGACTATTTTGACCAAAATTGACTTTTTAGTCAAAAGTTGACCTATTGGGTCAATGGGTTGGTCATTGGGTCAAGGATTGACTATTTTGACGAAAGTTGATATTTTGGTAATAGTTTGACTTATTGGGTCAATAGTTGGTCATTAGGTAAAAAATTGACTATATTGACCAAAATTGACTTTTTGGTCAAAAGTTGACCTATTGGGATAATGTGTTGGTCATTGGATCAAGGATTGGCCATTTTGACCAAAGTTGGCTTTTTGGTCAAAAGTTGACATATTGGGTCAATGAGTTGGTTATTAGGTCAAGGATTGACCATTTTGACCAGCTGACTTTACAGTCAAAAGTTCATCTATTTGGTCAATAGGATGGTCATTAGGTCAAAAATTGATTATTTTGACCAAATATGACTTTTTGGTCAAAAGTTAACCTATTTAGTCAATGGGTTAGTAATTCGGTTAAAGATTGAAGTTTTGACAAAAGTTGTCTTTTTGGTCAAAAGTTGACCTCTTAAGTCAATGAGTTGGATATTGAGTCAGAAATTGACCATTTTAACTAAAGTTAATTTTTTGGTCAAAAGATTACCTTTTGGGTGAATGCGGTGGTTGTTAGGTTAAAAATTGATTATTTTGACCAAAAGCTTCTTTTTTGTCAAAAGTTGACCAATTGGGTCAATGAATATGTCATTGTGTCAAGGATTGACAGTTTGGACCAAAATTGGAATTTTGGTCAAAAGTTGACCCACTTGGTCAATGGGGTGGTCATTAGGTTAAAAATTGACTTTTTTGACCAAAATTGTCTTTTTGGTCAAAAGTTGACCTATTGGCTCAATGTGTTGGTCATTTGGTTAAGGATTGATCATTCTGACCAAAGATGACTTTTTGGTTAAAAGTTAACCTATTTGGTCAATGGGTTGGTCACTAGGTGAAGGATTGACCATTTTGAACAAAGTTGACTTTATGGCCAGAGATTGACTTATTAGATCAATAATTGGTCATTAGGTAAAAAATTGACTATTTTGACCAAAATTGACTTTTTGGTCAAAAGTTGACCGATTGGGTCAATGGGTTGGTCACTGGGTCAGAAATTGACCATTTTGACCAAAGTCAACTTTTTGGTCAAAAGTTGACCTATTAGGTCAATTGGGTGGCCATTAAGTCAAAAATTGACAATTTTAACAAAAACTGAAATTTTCCTCAAAAGTTGACCGATTGGATCAATGAGTTGGTCATTATGTCAAAAATTGACTTTTTTGACCAAAGTTGATTTTTTAGTCAAAAGTTGACCTATTGCGTCAATGGGTTGGTCTTTGGGTTAAGGATTAACCATTTTGACTAAAGTTGACTTTTTGGTCAAAGATCGACTTAGTGGGTCATTAATTGGTCATTAGGTCAAAAATTAACTATTTAGACCAAAATTAAAATTTTGGTCAAAAGTTGACACATTGGGTCGATGGGGTGGTCATTGGGTCAGAAATTAACCATTTTGACCAAAGTTGACTTTTTTGTCAAAAGTTGACATGTTGGGTCAATGGGCTAATCATTAGTTCAAAAATTGACTATATTGACCAAAATTGACTTTTTGGTCAAAAGTTGACCTATTGTGTCAATAGGTTGGTGATTGTGTCAAAGATTGACTATTTTGACTAAAGTTCACTTTTTGGTCAAAAGTTGAGCTATTGGGTAAATGGGTTGGTCATTAGTTCAAGGATTGACAATTTTAATCAAAGTTGACTCTTTTGTCAGATATTGACTTATTAGGTCAATAATTGGTTATTATGTCAAAAAATGATTGTTTTGGTCAAATGTTCACCTATTGGGTCTATGGGTTGGTCATTGGGTCAAGGATTGACCATTTTGACCAATGTTGACTTTGTTGTCAAAAGTTGACCTGTTGGGTTAATGGTCATTGGGTCAGAAATTGACCATTTCAACCAAACTTGACTTTTTGGTCAAAAGTTGACCTATTGGGTTAATGGGGTGGTCATTAGGTCAAAAACTAACAATTTTGACCAAAATTATTTTTTGATCAAAAGTTGACCTATTGGGTCAACGGGTTGGTATTGGGTCAAGGATTAACCATTTTGACCAAAGTTGACTTTTTGGTCAAAAGTTGACCTTTTGGGTTAATGGGTTGGTCATTGAGTAAAAGATTGACAATATCGACCAAAGTTAACTTTTTGGTCAGAGATTGACATATTCGGTTAATAAATGGTCATTCGGTCAAAAATTGATTGTTTTGATCAAAATTTAGTTTTTGGTCAAAAGTTGACCCATTGGGTCAATTTGGTAGTCATTATGTTAAAAATTGACCATTTTGACCAAAGTTGACTTTTTGTCAAAAGTTGACCTATTGGGTCAATGGGTTGGTTATTAGGTCAAAAATTGACAATTTTGACCAAAGTTGACATTTTGGTCAAAAGTTAACTCTATTGGGTCGATTGGAGTGGTCATTAGATCGAAAATTGTCAATTTTGACAAAATTGAATTTTTGTCGAAGTTAACCTATTTGGTGCATGGGTTGGTCATTATGTCGAAAAATGACTTATTTTGACCAAATTGACTTTTTGGACAAAAGTTGACTTATTGGTCATTAGGTCGAAGATTGACCATTTTGATAATAGTTGTGTTTTTGGTCGAAAGTTGACTGTTGGGTTAATCGGTTGGTCATTGGGTCGAAGATTTACCATTTTGACGAAAGTTGACTTTTTGGTTGAGATTGACTTACTTTGAATTCGATAATTGGTCATTAATCGAAATTATTTATTTTGACAAAAATTGAATTTTTGGACAAAAGTTGACTTATTAGGTCAATGGGGTGGTCAGTGGGTCAAAAAATGACCATTTTGACAAAAGTTGACATATTAGGTCAATGGGGTGGTCATTAGGTCAAAATTTAACTATATTGACTAAAATTGACTTTTTGGTTAAAAATTGACCTATTGTGTCAATGGGTTGATCATTGGGTCAAGGATTAACTATTTTGACTAAATTTCACTTTTTGGTCAAAAGTTGAGCTATTGGGTAAATGGGTTGGTCATTAGGTCAAGGATTGACTATTTTGATCAAAGTTGACTTTTTGGTCAGATATTGATTTATTGGGTCAATAAATTGTCATTATGTCAAAAATTCATTATTTTGGTCAAATGTTATCATAAAGGGTCTATGGGTTGGTCATTGTGTCAAGGATTTACGATTTTGACCAATGTTGACTTTGTCGTAAAAAGTTGACCTACTGTGTTAATGGTCATTGGGTCAGAAATTGACCATTTTAACAAAACTTGACTTTTGGTCAAAAGTTGACCTATTGGGTTAATGGGGTGGTTATTAGGTCAAAAATTAACAATTTTCACCAATATTAATTTTTTAGTCAAAAGTTGACCTATTGGGTCAATGGGTTGGTATTGGGTCAAGGATTGACCATTTTTACCAAAGTTGACTTTTTGGTTAAAAGTTGACCTATTGGGTCAATGGGTTGGTCATTGAGTAAAAGATTCACAATTTCGACCAAAGTTGACTTTTTGGTCAGAGATTAACATATTGGGTCAATAACTGGTCATTCAGTCAAAAATTGATTATTTTGACCAAAATTTAGTTTTTGGTCAAAAAATGACCCATTGGGTCAATTTGGTAATCTCTATGTCAAAAATTGACCATTTTGACCAAAGTTGACTTTTTGTCAAAAGTTGACTGTTAGTCGACGGGTTGGTTATTGGGTCGAAATGTAGTCAATTTTGACCGAAAGTTGGCATTTTGGTCGAAAGTTGACCTACTTGGGTCGATTGGGTGGTCATTATATCGAAAATTATCGATTTTGGCAAAAATTGACTTTTTGGTCGAAAGTTGACCTATCTGGTCAATGGGTTGGTCATTATGTCAAAACTTGACTATTTTAACTAAAGCTGACTTTTTGGTAAAAGTTGACCTATTCGGTCATTGGGTCAAAGATTGACTATTTTGAAAATTGTTGAGTTTTTGGTCAAAAGTTGACCTATTGGGTCAATGGGTTGGTCATTGGGTTAAGGATTTACCATTTTGACCAATGATAACTTTTTGGTCAGAGATTGACTTATTGGGTCAACAATTTTTGGCAAAAAGTTAACCCATTGGGTCAACGGGGTGGTGAGTGGGTCAGAAATTGACCATTTTGACCAAAGTTGACTTTTTTGTCAAAAGTTGACCTATTGTGTCAATGGGGTGGTCATTAGGTCAAAAATTGACTTTATTGACCAAAATTGACTTTTTGGTCAAAAGTTGACCTTTTGTGTCAATTGGTTGGTCATTGTGTCAAGGATTGACTATTTTAGTCAAGTGTTGACCTTTTGGGTAAATGGGTTGGTCATTGGGTCAAGGATTGACCATTTTGTCCAAAGTTAACTTTTTGGTCAAAAGTTGACCTATTGGGTTAATGGGTTGGTCATTTGGTAAGAAGTTGACCATTTTAACCAAACTTGACTTTTCAAAAGTTTACCAATTGGGTTAATGACGTGGTCATTAGGTCAAAAATTGACAATTTTGACCAAAATTAACTTTTTGGTAAAAATTTAACCTATTAGGTCAATGGGTTGGTCATTGGGTTAAGGATTAACCATTTTGACCAAAGTTGATTTTTTGGCGAAAAGTTGACCTGTTGGGTCAATGGGTTGGTCATTGAGTAAAAGATTGACAATTTAGACCTAAGTTGAATTTTTTGGTCAAAGATTGACTCATTGGGTCATTAATTGGTCATTCGGTCAAAAATTGATTATTTTGACCAGAATTTAATTTTTGGTCAAATGTTGACCCATTGGGTCAGTTGGGTGGTCATTATGTAAGAAATTGACCATTTTTAACAAAGTTAACATTCCATCAAAAGTGGTTCTATTAGGTCAATGGGTTGGTCATTGAGTCAGAAATTGACAATTTTGACTAAACTTAACTTTTTTGTCAAAAGTTGACCTATCAAGTCAATGGGGTGGCCATTAGGTAAAAAATTGACTATTTTGACCAAAACTGACTTTTTGGTCAAATGTTTACCTATTGGTTCAATAGGTTGTTCATTGGGTCAAAGTTTGACCATTTTGACCAAAGATGAATTTTTGGTCAAAAGTTAAACTATTGGGTCAATAAGTTGGTTTTTGGGTCAAGGATTGAGCATTTTGACCAAAGTTTACTTTTTGGTCATTGGATTAAAAATTAGTCATTTTGACCAAAGTTTATTTTTTAGTCAAAAGTTCAACTATTTGATCAATGGGATGGTCATTAAGTCAAATATTCACTATTTTGACCAAAAATTGACTTTTTGGTCAGAGATTGACTTATTGGGTCAATAATTGGTCATTAGGTCAAAAATTAATTATTTTGACTAAAATTAAATTTTTGGTCAAAAGTTAACCCATGGGTCAACGGGGTGGACATTGGGTCAGAAATTGACCATTTTGTCCAAAGTTAACTTTTTGGTTAAAAGTTGACATATTTGGTTAATAAGTTGTTAATATGGTCAAGAATTGACCATTTTGACCAAACATGACTTTTTGGTCAAAAATTGACCTATTGGGTCAATGGGTTGGTCATTAGGTCAAAATTCGATCATTTTACCAAAGTTGACTTGATTGTCAAAAGTTGACCTCTTGGGTCAATATGTTGGTCATTGGGTAAAGAATTGACCATTTTGACCGAAGTTGACTTTTTGGTCAAAAGTTAACCTATTGGGTCAATGAGTTTGTCATTGGCTAACGGATTGACAGTTTTGACCAAAGTTGATGTTTTGGTCAGAGAATGAATTATTGGGTCAATAATTGGTCATTAATTTAACAATTTACTATTTTGACCAAAATTGACTTTTTGGTCTAAAATTGACCTATTAGGCCAATGGGTTGGTCATTGGGCCAAGGATTGATCATTTCGACCAAAGTTGACTTTTTGGTTAAAGATTGACTTACTGGGTCAATAATTGGGCATTAGGCCAATAATTGACTATTTTGACCAAAAATTGACTTTTTGGTCAAAAGTTAACCTATTAGGACAGTGGGTTGGTCATTGGGTCAAGGATTGACCATTTTGACCAAAGTTGAATATTTGGTCAAAAGTTGACCTATTTGGTCAATGTGTTGGTCATTGATTCAAAAATTGACCATTTTGACCAAATCCAATCTTTTGTCAAAAGTTGACATATGTGGTCAATGTGTTGGTCATTGTGTTGGAAATTGACCATTTTGACCAAAATTGAATTTTTGGTCAAAAGTTGACCTATTTGGTCAATGGTTGGTCATTAGGCAAAAATTGATTATTTTGACTAAAAAGACTTTTTGGTCAAAAGTTGACCTGTTAGGACAGTGTGTTGGTTTTTGGGTGAAGGATTAACCCTTTTGACCAAAGTTGTCTTTTTGGTCAGAGATTGGCATCTAGGTTAATAATTGGTCATTAGGTTAAAAATTAACTATTTTGACCAAAATTAACTTTTTGGTCAAAGGTTGACCTATTTGGTCAATGGGTTGGTCATTGGGTCACAGATTGACCATTTTGACCAAAGTTGACTTTTTGGTAAGAGATTGACTTTTTGGGTCAAGAATTGGTCATTATGTCAAAATTGCTTATTTTGACCAAATTTCACCTTTTAGTCAAAAGTTGACCTATTGGGTCAATGGGTTGGACATTTGGTCAAGGATTGACCATTTGGACCAAAGTTGAATTTTTGGTCAAAAGTTGACCTATTGGGTCAATGGGTTGGTCATTGGGTCAGACATTGACAATTTTGACCAAATCAACTTTTTGGTCAAAAGTTGATATATTTGGTCAATGAGTTGGTCATTCGGTCGGAAATTAATGATTTTAACTAAAATTGACTTTTTGGCCAAAAGTTGACATATTGGGTTAATGGGTGGTCAATAGGTCAAAAATTGACAATTTTAACCGAAATTGACTTTTTGGTCAAATGTTGACCTATTGGATCAATGGGTTGGTCATATGGTCAAGGATTGACCATTTGGCCAGAGTTGACTTTTTGGTCAAAAGTTGAGCTTTTGTGTCAATGAGTTGGTTATTGGGTCAAGGATTGACCAAAGTTGACTTTTTTGTCATTGGGTCAAAAATTAAGCATTTTGACTAAAGTTGACTTTATAGTCAAAAGTTCATCTTTTTTATCAATGGGATGGTCATTAGGTCAAAAATTGACTATTTTGACCAAAATTGACTTTTTGGTTAAAAGTTTAGTTATTTAGTCAATTGGTTTGTTATTTGGTCGATGATTGACGCTTTTGACAGAAGTTGTCTTTTTGGTCAAAAGTTGACCTATTGGGTCAATGAGTTGGTTATTGGGTCAGAAATTGACCATTTTAACTAAACTTGACTTTTTTGGTCAAAAGTTAACCTATTGGGTCAATTGGGTGGTTGTTAGGTTAAAAATTGACTATTTTGACTAAAATTTACTTTTTTGTCAAAAGTTGACCAATTGGGTCAATGGGTATGTCAATGTGTCAAGGATTGACCATTTTGACCAAAATAGGCATTTTGGTCAAAAGTTGACCCATTAGGTCTATGGAGTGGCCATTAGGTCAAAAATTGACTATTTTGACCAAAATTGACTTTTTGGTCAAAAGTTGACCTTTTGGGTCAATAGGTTGGTAATTTGGCAAAGAATTGACCATTCTGACTAAAGTTGACTTTTTAGTAAAAGGTTAACATATTGGGTCAGTGGGTTGGTCATTGGGTCAAGGATAAACCATTTTGAACAAAGTTGACTTTTTGGTCAGAGATTGACTTATTGGGTCAATAATTGACTATTTTGACCAAAATTGACTTTTTGGTCAAAAGTTGAGTTATTGGGTCAATGGGTTGGCCATTGGGTCAAGGATTGACCATTTTGACCAAAGTTAACTTTTTGTTCAGAGATTCACTTATTGGGCCAATAATTGGTCATTAGGTTAAAAATTACCTTTTTAGCCAAATTGAATTTTTGGTCCAAAGTTGACCCATTGACTCAACGTGGTGGTCATTGGGTCAGAAATTAACCATTTTGACCAAAGTTAACTTTTTGGTTAAAAGTTGACCTATTAGGTCAATGAGTTGTTAATTGGGTGAAGAATTGACCATTTGGACCAAAGATGACTTTTTGGTCAAAAGTTGACCTATTGGGACAATGTTATTTAGTCAAGATTGACCATTCTGACCAAAGTTGATTTTCTGGTAAAAAGTTAACTCTTTGGGTCCATGGGTTGGTTATTGGGTCAACGATTGACCATTTTGAACAAAGTTGATTTTTTGGTCAGAGATTGACTTATTGGGTCAATAATTGGTCATTAGGACAAAAAATGACTATTTTGACTAAAATTGATTTTTTGGTCAAAAGTTGACCTATTCGTCAATGGGTTGGTCATTGGGTCAGAATTTGACCATTTTGACCAAAGTTAACTTTTGGTCAAAAGTTGATCAATTGGGTCAATTGGGTGGTCATTATGTCAAAAATTTACAATTTTGACCAAAATTGACTTTTTGGTGAAAAGTTGACTTATTGGTTCAATGAGTTGGTCATTTTGTCAAAAGTTGACTATTTTGACTAAAATTGACTTTTTGGTCAAAAGTTGACCTATTGGGTCATTGGATCAAAGATTGACCATTTTGACCATAGTTGTCTTTTTTGTCAAAAGTTGACCTATTGGGTCAATGTGTTGGTCATTAGGTCAAGGATTGGCCATTTTGACCAATGTTGTTTTTTTGGTCAGAGATTGGCTTACTGGGTCAATAATTGGTCATTATGTCAAAAATTGACTATTTTGAACAAAATTGAATTTTTGGTCAAAAGTTGACCCATTGGGTCAATGGGGTGGTCATTAGGTTAGAAATTGACCATTTTAACCAAAGTTGACTTTTTGGTCAAAAATTGACATATTAGGTCAATTGGGTAGTCATTATGTCAAAAATTGACTATATTATCCAAAATTGACTTTTTGGTCAAAGGTTGACCTATTGTGTCAATGGGTTGGTCATTGTGTCAAGGTTTGATTATTTTGATTAAAGTTCACTTTTGGTCAAAAGTTGACGTATTGAGTCAATGGGTTGGTCATTGGGTCAAGGATTGACCATTTTGACCAAACTTGATTTCTTAGTCAGAGATTGACTTATTGGGTCAATAATTAGTCATTATGTAAAAAATTGATAATTTTGATCAAAAGTTAACCTACTGGGTCTATGGGTTGGACATTGGGTCAAGGATTGACCATTTTGACCAAAGTTGACTTTTTAGTCTGAGATTGGCTTACTGGATCAATCATTGTTCATTAAGTCAAAAATTGACTATTTTGACCAAAATTGACTTTTTGGTCAAAAGTTGACCTATTAGGTCAATGGGTTGGTCATTAGGTCAAGGATTGACCATTTTGAAGAAAGTTGACTTTTTTGTAACAGATTTACTTATTGGGTTAATAATTGATCATTAGGTCAAAAATTGTCTATTTTGACCAAAATTGACTTTTTGGTCAAAAGTTGACTTATTGGGTCAATGTATTGGTCATTGGGTCAAGGATTGACCATTTTGACTAAAGTTGACTTTTTGGTCAAAAGTTGACCTTTTGGATCAATGTGTTGGTTATTAGGTGAAGGAATGACCATTTTGACCAAAGTTGATTTTTCAGTCAAAAGTTCATCTATTTGGTCAATGGGATGGTCATTAGTTCAAAAATTGACTATTTTGACCAAATTTAACTTTTTGGTCAAAAGTAAACCTATTTAGTCAATGGGTTAGTCAGTGGATCAAGGATTGATGATTTTGGCAAAAGTTTTCTTTTTGGTCAAAAGTTTACTTATTGCATCAATTGGTTGGTTATCGGGTCGAAATTGACTATTTTAACTAAAGTTGATTTTTTGGTCAAAAGTTGACCTAGTAAGTCAATGGGTGGTTGTTAGGTTATAAATTGACTGTTTTGACCAAAAATTACTTTTTTTCTCAAAAGTTGACTAATTGGGTCAATGGGTATGTAGTTGTGTCAAGGATTGACCGTTTGGACCAAAATTAGCATTTTAGTCAAAACTTGACCCGTTTGGTCAATGGGTTGGTCATTAGGTTCAAAACTGACTTTTTTGACCAAAATTGTCTTTTTGGTCAAAAGTTGACCTATTGGGTTAATGAGTTGGTCATTTGGTCAAGGATTGACCATTCTGACCAAAGATGACTTTTTGGTTAAAAGTTAACCTATTAGGTCAATGGGGTAGTCATTAGATCAAAGATTGACCATTTTGAACAAAGTTGACTTTTTGGTCAGAGCTTGACGTATTGGATCGATAATTAGTCATTTGGTCAAAAATTGACTATTTTGACCAATATTGACTTTTTGGTCAAAAAGTTCACCTATTGGATCTATGGGTTGATAATTAAGTTAGAAATTGACCATTTTGACCAAAGTTGATTTTTTGGTCGAAAGTTGACCTATTAGGTCAATTGGGTGGTCATTATGTCAAAAATTGACAATTTTGACCAAAATTGAATTTTTGGTCAAAAGTTAACTTATTGGGTCACTGAGTTGGTCATTATGTCAAAAATTTACTATTTTGACCAAAATTGACTTTTTGGTCAAAAGTCGACCTATTGCGTCAATGGGTTAGTCATTGGGTCAAGGATTGACCATTTTGATAAAAGTTAACTTTTTGGTCAGAGATTAACTTACTGGGTCATTATTTTGTCATTAGGTCAAAAATTGACTATTTAGACCAGAATTGAAATTTTGGTCAAAGGTTGACCCATTGGGTTAATGGGGTGGTCATTGGGTTAGAAATTGACCATTATGACAAAAGTTGATTTTTTTGGTCAAAAGTTGACATATTGGCTCAATGGGGTGGTCATTAGGTCAAAAATTGACTATATTGTCCAAAATTGTCTTTTTGGTCAAAAGTTGACCTATTGTGTCAATGGGTTGGTCATTAGGTCAAGGATTGACTATTTTTACTAAAGTTCACTTTTTGGTCAAAGGTTGAGCTATTGGGTCAATAGGTTGTTCATTAGGTCAAGGATTGACCATTTTGACCAAAGTTAACTTTTTGGTCAGATATTGACTTATTGGGTCAATAATTGGTCATTACGTCAAAAATTGATTATTTTGGTCAAATGTTAACCTATTGGGTCTATGGGTTAGTCATTGGGTTAAGGATTGACCATTTTGACCAATGTTGACTTTTTGGTCAAAAGTTGACTTATTGGGTTAATGGTCATTGGGTCAAAATTGAACATTTAAACCAAAGTTGCCTTTTTGGTCAAAAGTTGACCTATTGGGTTAATGGGGTGGTTGTTAGGTCAAAAATTGACAATTTTGACCAAAATTTATTATTTGGTCAAAACTTGATCTATTGGGTCAATGGGTTGGTATTGGGTCAAGGATTGACCATTTGACTAAATTTGACTTTTTGGTCATTGGGTCAGAAATTAACCATTTTGACCAAAATTAACTTTTTGGTCAAAAGATTTTCTATTTAGTCAATGGGATGGTCATTAGGTCAAAAATTGACTATTTTGGCCAAAATTGACTTTTTGGTCAAAAGTTGACCTATTTAGTCAATGGGTTGGTAATTGGGTCAAGGATTGACCATTTTAACCAAAGTTATCTTATTGGTCAAAAGTTGACCTAATTATTGGGTGAGAAATATAACATTTTAACTAAAGTTGATTTCTTAGTCAAATGTTGACCAATTTTGTCAATGGGGTGGTTATTAAGTTACAAATTGACTATCTTGACAAAAAATTACTTTTTTGTCCAAAGATGACCAATTGGATCAATAGGTATGTCATTATGTCAAGGATTGACCATTTTGACTAAAATTGACATTTATGTCAAAAGTTGACCCCTTGGGTTAATGGGGTAGTCATTAGGTCAAAAATTGACTCTTTTGACCAAAACTGTCTTTTTGGTGAAACATTGACCTATTGGGTCAATGGGTTGGTCAATTGGTCAAGGATTGACCATTCTGACCAAAGTTGACTTTTTTTTATAAAAAGTTAACTCTTTGGGTCCACAAGTTGGTTATTAGGTCAAGGATTAACCATTTTGAACAAAGTTGATTTTTTTGTCAGAGATTGACTTATTGGGTCAATAATTGGTCATTAGGACAAAAATTGACTATTTTGACTAAAATTAATTTTTTGGTCAAAAGTTGACCTATTGGGTCAATGGGTTGGTCATTAGGTCAGAAATTGACCATTTTGACCAAAGTTAACTTTTTGGTCAAAAGTTGATCGATTGGTCAATTGGGTGGTCATTATGTCAAAAATTTAAAATTTTGACCAAAATTAAGTTTCTGGTGAAATGTTGACCTATTGAGTCAATGAGTTGGTCATTATGTCAAAAGTTGACTATTTTGACCAAAATTATCTTTTTGGTCTAAAGTTGACCTATTGAGTCATTGGGTCAAAGATTGACCAATTTGACTATAGTTGACTTTTTTGTCAAAAGTTGACCTATTGGGTGAATGTGTTGGTCATTGGGTCAAGGATTGACCATTTTGACCAATGTTGACTTTTTGGTAAGAGATTGGCTTACTAGGTCAATATTTGGTCATTAGATAAAAAATTGATTATTTTGACCAAAATTGAATTTTTGGTCAAAAGTTGACCCATTGGGTCTATAGGGTGGTCATTGGGTTAGAAATTGACAATTTTAACCAAAGTTGACTTTTTGGTCAAAAATTGACAAATTGGGTCAATTGGGTGGTCATTAGGTCAAAAATTGACTATATTGACCAAAATTGACTTTTTGGTCAAAAAGTTGACCAATTGTATCCAGGAGTTGGTAATTGTGTCAAGGTTTGACTATCTTGATTAAAGTTCACTTTTTGGTGAAATTTTGACCTATTGGGTTAATGGGTTGGTCATTGGGTCAAGATTGACCATTTTGACCATAGTTGATTTCTTTGTCAGTGATTGACTTATTAGGTCAATAATTTGTCATTATGTAAAAAATTGACGCTTTTGGTCAAAAGTTGACCTACTGGGTCTATGGGTTGGTCATTGGGTCAAGGATTAACAATTTTGATCAAAGTTGACTTTTTAGTCAGAGATTGGTTTACTGGATCAATAATTGTTCATTAGGTCAAAAACAGATTATTTTGAACAAAATTGACTTTTTGGTCAAAAGTTGACCTATTGGGTCAAGGATTGACCATTTTGACGAAAGTTGAATTTTTGGTAACATATTGACGTATTGGGTCAATAATTGGTCATTAAGTCAAAAGTTGAATATTTTGACCAACATTGACTTTTTGGTCAAAAGTTAACTTATTAGGTCAATGTGTTGGTCATTAGGTTAAGGATTGACCATTTTGACTAAAGTTAACTTTTTGGTCAAAAGTTGACCTTTTGGGTCAATGAGTTGATTATTAGGTCAAGGATTGACCATTTTGACCAAAGTTGACTTTTCGGTCAAAAGTTCATCTATTTGGTCAATGGGATGATCATTATTTCAAAAATTGACTATTTTGACTAAATTTGACTTTTTGGTCAAATGTTGACCTATTTAGTCAATGGTTAGTCATTGGGTCAAGGATTAACGATTTTGACAAAAGTTTTCTTTTTGGTCAAAAGTTGACCTATTTGGTCAATGGGTTATTTTTGGGTCAGAAATTGGCCATTTTAACTAAAGTTGATTTTTTGGTCAAAAGTTGACCTATTGAGTCAATGAGGTGGTTGTTTGGGTCAAAGATTGACCGTTTGGACCAAAATTGGCATTTTGGTCAAACGTTGACCCATTTAGTCAATGGGGTGGTCATTAGGTTAAAAATTGACTTTTTTTTACCAAAATTCTCTTTTTGGTGAAAAGTTGACCTATTGGGTCAATGGGTTTGTCATTTGGTCAAGGATTGACCATTCTGACCAAAGATGACATTTTGGTTATAAGTTAACCTATTAGGTTAATGGGTTGGTCAGTAGATCAAGGATTGACCATTTTGAACAAAGTTGACTTTTTAGTCAGAGCTTGACTTATTAGATCAAAAAGTGTCGTTTGGTCAAAAATTGACTATTTTGACCAAAATTGACTTTTTGGTCAAAAAGTTCGCTTATTGGGTCAATGGGTTGGTAATTGGGTCAGAAATTGACCATTTTGACCAAAGTTGACTTTTTGGTCAAAAGTTGACCTATTAGGTCAATTGGGTGGTCATTATGTCAAAAATTGACAATTTTGACCAAAATTGAATTTTTGGTCAAAGGTTGACCTATTGGATCTCTGAGTTGGTCATTATGTCAAAAATTTACTATTTTGACCAAAATTGACTTTTTGGTCAAAAGTTGACCTATTGCGTCAATGGGTTGGTCATTGTGTCAAGAATTGACTATTTTTACTAAAGTTCACTTTTTGGACAAAAGTTGAGCTATTGGGTCAATGCGTTAGTCATTAGGTCAAGGATTGACCATTTTGACCAAAGTTAACTTTTTGGTCAGATATTGACTTATTGGGTCAATAATTGGTCATTATGTGAAAAATTGATTATTTTGGTCAAATGTTAACTTATTGGGTCTATGTGTTGGCCATTGGGTCAAGGATTGACCATTTTGACTAATGTTAACTTTTTGGTCAAAAGTTGACTTATTGGGTTAATGGTCATTAGGTCATAAATTGAAAATTTTAACCAAACTTGACTTTTTGGTCAAAAGTTGACCTATTGGGTTAATGGGGTGGTCATTAGGTCAAAAATTGACAATTTTGACCAAAATTAATCTTTTAGTCAAAAGTTGACCTATTGGGTCAATTGGTTGGTATTGGGTCAAGGATTGATCATTTTGACCAAAGTTGACTTTTAGTCAAAAGTTCACCTATTGGGTCAATGTGTTGGTCATTGAGTAAAAGACTGACAATTTCGACCAAAGTTGACTTTTTGGTCAGAGATTTACATATTTGGTCAATAGTTGATCATTCGATCAAAAATTATTTATTTTAACCAAAATTTAGTTTTTGGTTAAAAGTTGACCCATTGGGTCGATTTGGTAGTCATTTTGTCAAAAATTGACCATTTTGAACAAAGTAGACTTTTTGTCAAAAGTTGACCTATTGGGTCAATGGGTTGGTTATTGGGTCAGAAATTTACAATTTTCATCAAACTTGATTTTTTTGTCAAAAGTTGACCTATTTGGTTAATTGGGTGTTCATTAGGTAAAAATTTAACTATGTTGACCAAAATTGACTTTTTGGTCAAAAGGTGACCTATTGTGTTGATGGGTTGCTCATTAGATCAAGGATTGACCATTTTGACCAAAGTTGACTTTTTGGTCAAAAGTTGACCTATTGGGTCAATGAGTTAGTTATTGGGTCAAGGATTGACCATTATGACCAAAGTTAACTTTTTGGTCATTCAGAAATTAACCATTTTGACCAAAGTTGACTTTTTGGTCAATGGGATGGTCATTATGTCAAAAATTGACTATTTTGACCAAAATTGACTTTTTGGTCAAAAGTTGACCTATTTAGTCAATGGGTTGGTCATTAGGTCAAGGATTGACCATTTTAACCAAAGTTATCTTTTTGGTCAAAAGTTGACCTATTAGGTCAAAGGGTTGGTTATTGGGTGACAAATTGACATTTTAACTAAAGTTCATTTCTTAGTCAAAAGTTGACCTATTGGGTCATTGGGGTGGTTGTTAGGTTAAAATTTGACTATTTTGACAAAAATTTACTTTTTGTCGAAAGTTGACTGATCTATAAAAAAATACATATTTCTTTATGTCTTAATTCTTATCAATTTCTAAGGATATTATGCTTTAATGAAAGGTATTTTTTGTGTTTTTGGATATAGGTTAAAATTTGACTATTATGCTTTAATGAAGGATTTTTTTTGTGTTTTTGGAACCCGGGTCAAGTTTTTAGAGCAGCAGAAGAGTTATTTTTGACCCAATAGGTGAACTTTTTTTGATAATAACTACTCACTGCAGGATCGATACTATTGATAAAAAACTAGATCATTTATCTGATTATACCCAGAGGAAGAGTAGTTATGATGTTGAGTATGATGAAGCCCTAGTCAGATTTCTGAAGGGTGAACATGATGTTAGTTTCCCTACTTTTCCTAGTATCACACCATTTGTTGATCCTAAGGACGTAGAATTTTCCTTTGGTGATGATGATGATGATGAGGCTACAGTTAGTGACTAGTAGTTATAGATCTTTATGATGAGCTACTCTGTTAGTTTGTTTTATTTGTTTTGTTTGTTTAGTTTTGTGTGTGATGTATGTTGATTTGTTTAAATATCTGTGTGGATTAATTAGTGGTAAGATTCTGTTGTTAAAATATTCTTAGTATATTGTGTTGAGACTGAAGTTAGAGTTAATTTATGATATGTTATTTTAGTCTACTGTTTAGTAATTAGTAATTTTGCTCTGTTTTAATTTTATTTCAAATTTAGTATCATCATAAAAATTAACCTGCTTACTTTTTTTTATATACATGCTTCAATTTTATCTTAATTATTCATAAAAGCATGAGTACAAAGTAATTTTTCTTTTTAAGATTTTTTTTACATACTTATAAAAATTCTTATGATTTCTTTTTCTCATACTTTCAAATTATCATAGTATACCAAAACTTAAGTTTGGGGGAAGGGAAAATCCATTCAAATTTAAATTTTGTTTGTCCTTAAAGAGCTAATATTTTCTTAAAAATAAAAACTTTTTAACATAACTTAAGGAATGAAGAATTTATTTGTGATCACTTTTATTTTTGAAATTATAAACAATTTAGTGAAATTTAACCAAAATTTTACTAACTTTGATTGATTTTAAGAATAGAATTATTTAACTTAAAGAAGAATAAGATAAAGAATTTTTCTATTCATGATAGAAATAATAGAATTTTAGAAATATTAAGTAATAAAAAATTATCACTTGAAAAAGAAAAGATTGGAAATCTTTTTGAATTCTTATTTATGTTATAATAATTAAGTGGAAATGTATAAGTTTTGAAAATATAAGTTAAGGATAGTGAAGTTCAAAACAGGCTATCCAGATATAGTAATCCTCTCTATATATATTATTAAAAAAAAAAGAGAGAAGAGAGGAGAAGCTTGAGGAAATGCCTAATCAAAAATTGGCTTCACATGAATTATCTTATAGGAAGAAAACTAGTTACATATTTTACTTAATTTTTATACATGAATATTTATTTAGAAAAGATTTTTCAAGAAGATATTTTTCTTGTAAATAATCTATGAGATCTTAATATAATAGAATTATATTATTTTCAAATTGAATGAAAAGTTTGAAATCTTATGATTTGGTAGTTAAATATTCTTTAAATTCTTAAAATTAAACCTAGTTAGTGAAATTGGGTTAATAATTTACGAAAAACTTTGTAAAATAAAAAATTATAAGGAATCTTAAATATTTATCTTTTATTCCAAAGGTTATATATTTTATATAGTAGAAAGAGTTACTTGAGGACAAGTAACATTTAATTTTGGGGGATTTTGATCTATAAAAAAATACCTATTTCTTTATGTCTTAATTCTTATCAATTTCTAAGGATATTATGCTTTAATGAAAGGTATTTTTTGTGTTTTTGGATGTAGGTGATGTAATAAGGTCTAAAAAGGAAAAAGGAGCAAAAAGGAGAAAAAAGGAGCAAAAATGGAGCAAAATACAAAAAGTATAAAAAAAATGGCCTGGCGCCTAGGCCCCAAAAGTTGGCGCCTAAGCGCCAGACTCGATACAGAAGCTGTCAAGTTTTTGACAACGTTTGAACGATTATTTTGACTGAGTGAGCGGTTATTGGACATTCTAGAAGACTGGCAGTTGTTCCTTGATAATAGGACATGTGAGACATTGCATTTGGACGCTCCAAAACGGTATTAATCGCGAAGAGGTGCGGGCCAAAGTGAAGAGGTGCGAAGAATTGGACGCGGTGTCCGGCGCCTAGGCGCCAGATTCTGGCACCTAGGCGCCAGACAGACCTTCTAGAAGATTCATTGAATGTGGACATGTTTTGAAGAGGTGCCTCAAGGAAACCCTTGAAGCCTATAAATAGGGGTCCATTTCTTCAGAAAACGTGCCCCTCCCATTGTAACCCTTTCTTTTATCCACTTAAGGACCTCTCATCCTTAGAGAGAGAAATAGAGAGAGAAATTTAGAGCCACTTTTGTTTAGTTTAGTGAGTTTATTTTCAAGTTGTTGCATCTGGAGTTCATTACTCGCGTGGAGTCGGTAGGAATCGAGAAGATGCAGTAGAAGGAATATTTGAGATAAAGTATTTTATATTTGATTTAAAGTTTATTTATTATGTTTTACTGTTTATATTTAATGTGTTATGAGTAGTTAGTTTACTTTCTTCCTTCAATTATGAAGAGATAGATAAGATAATATAAAGATTCGATGGAGAATTGAAATTCAAAATATTTTCAAAACATTGTGATGACATTAATACTCGATCTTACTTTACTTTTTAAATTGGCCATTTTAATTGTTAAAACCTGTTGATGAGTATTGAGACCTAGAAGGAGAAGAACTCTTAACTTGTAAATGTCACATGAATCCTTGGGTAGTCGAAGGCCATGTGCGGGCTATTCGGGGTGAAGTGCAAATAAATAGGAAGATAAGATTTAAAGGGCGTAGAATTGATAAGTTTTTAGAGTGACAGACTAAATTCTTATAATTTGATTTATATATTAGGAAAGGGTCACTAGTAGGGCCGACCATAGCCACCCTTGGACATCCAGTAGTGTGAGTCTAGATTAACCCATTCTACTAACAATACATCCGGACTGATACGTAAATTGCTTGATGTTCTTTGCACCTGGATAAAGGGTAAAGTAATGCTTCTATCTGGCACAATACCATAAATCAAATTCTCCAACGAATATAAAATTATCTTTAAAATCTTAGATTAATTGAAGGGAAGAAAGTTGTTTATTTTCTATAGTTTTCATAAATCATTTTTGTATTATTGTTTTCTTTATTTGCATCTAGTAAATTAATAGTAATTTATAGTTAAATTAAAAGATAAAAAGATATTTTTGAAATATAATATTTAGAAAATTTATTACTATAATTTTTCCCCATGGGATCGATACTGGGGTTATAAAAGAAAACCCTATATTACTTGAAACGATACGTATACTTGCGTAGTACCCCTAGTGTGTAATATATTTTCTAAAATTTTACAACATTTTGATTTTATACACTAGCGGCTATTTATAAATTGGGTCAAGTTTTTTGCCATCTTTTGGAAGCAAATATTACTGCGTTATTGCGGGTCGGGTCATTGACCAATTGGGTCAAAGGGTATGTCATTATGTCAAGGATTGACCATTTTGATCAAAATTGAAATTTATGTCAAAAGTTGACCCCTTGGGTTAATGGGGTAGTTATTAGGTCAAAAATTGACTATTTTGACCAAAATTGTCTTTTTGGTCAAAAGTTGACCTATTGGGTCAATGGGTTGGTCATTTGGTCAAGGATTGACCATTCTGACCAAAGTTGACTTTTTGGTAAAAAGTTAACCTATTGGGTCAATCGGTACGTCATTGGGTCAAGGACGAACCATTTTGAACAAAGTTGACTTTTTGGTCAGATATTGACTTATTGGGTCAATAATTGGTCATTATGTCAAAAATTGACTATTTCGACTAAAATTGACTTTTGGTCAAATGTTGACCTATGGGATCAATGGGTTGGTCATTGGGTCAGAAATTGATCATTTTGACCAAAATTGACTTTTTTGTTCAAAGTAGACCTCTTGGGTCAATTGGGTGGTCATTATATCAAAAATTGACAATTTTGACAAAAATAGACTTTTTTGTCAAAAGTTGACCTATTGAGTCAATGGGTTGGTCATTATTCAAAAATTGACTATTTTAACCAAAATTGACGTTTTGGCCAAAGTTGACCTATTGGGTCATTGGGTCAAAGATTGACCATTTTGACTATAGTTGAGTTTTTGGTCAAAAGATGACCTATTGGGTCAATGGGTTGGTCATTGGGTCAAGGATTGACCATTTTGACCAAAGTTGACTTTTTGGTCAGAGATTGACTTTCTGGGTCAATAATTGGTCATTGGTAAAAAATTGACTATTTTGACCGAAATTGAATTTTTGGCCAAAAGTTGACCCATTGGGTCAATGGGGTGGTCAGTGGGTCAGAAATTGACAATTTTGACCAAAGTTGACTTTTTATCAAAAGTTGACCTATTGGGTCAATGGGGTGGTCAATAGGTCAAAAATTGACTTTATTGACCAAAATTGACTTATTGGTCAAAAGTTGACTTTTTGTGTCAATGGGTTGGTCATTGTGTCAAGGATCGACTATTTTGGTCAAGAGTTGACCTATTGGGTAAATGGGTTGGTCATTGGGTCAAGGATTGACCATTTTGACCAAAGTTAACTTTTTGGTCAAAAGTTGACCTATTGGGTTAATGGGTTGGTCATTTGGTAAGAAGTTGACCAT
The DNA here is from genome assembly GCA_022702705.1 of Papilionanthe hookeriana x Papilionanthe teres. NCBI lineage: Eukaryota > Viridiplantae > Streptophyta > Magnoliopsida > Asparagales > Orchidaceae > Papilionanthe > Papilionanthe hookeriana x Papilionanthe teres. The sequence goes on from CM040437.1 coordinate 32,438,291, forward strand.
TTTAACCAAACTTGACTTTTTGGTCAAAAGTTGACCAATTGGGTTAATGACATGGTCATTAGGTCAAAAATCGAAAATTTTGACCAAAATTATCTTTTTGGTAAAAATTTAACCTATTGGGTAAATGGGTTGGTCATTGGGTTTAGGATTAACCATCTTGACCAAAGTTGATTTTTTGATCAAAAGTTGACCTATTGGGTCAATTGGTTGGTCATTGAGTTAAAGATTAACAATTTCGACTAGAGTTGACTTTTTGGTCAAAGATTGACTCATTGGGTCAATAATTGGTCATTCGGTCAAAAATTAATTATTTTGACAACAATTTAATCTTTGGTCAAAAGTTCACCCATTGGGCCAATTGGGTGGTCATTATGTCAAAAATTGACCATTTTGAACAAAGTTAACTTTCCGTCAAAAGTTGTTCTATTGGGTCATTGGGTTGTTCATTGGGTCAAAAATTGACAATTTTGACCAAACTTTACTTTTTTGTCAAAAGTTCACCTATCGGGTCAATGGGGTGGCCATTAGGTAAAAAATTGACTATTTTGACCAAAATTGACTTTTTGGTCAAATGTTGACCTATTGGGTCAACGATTGACCATTTTGACCAACGTTGACTTTTTGGTTATAAGTTGAACTATTGGGTGAATAAGTGGTTTTTTGGTCAAGAATTGACCATTTTAACCAAAGTTTACTTTCTGGTCATTGGGTTAGAAATTAGTCATTTTGACCAATGTTGACTTTTTGGACAAAAGTTCAACTATTTGATCGATGAGATGGTTATTAGGTCCAATATTCACTATTTTGACCAAAATTGACTTTTTGGTCAAAAGTTGACCTAATTAGTCAATGGGTTGGTCATTGGGTCAAGGATTGACTATTTTGACCAAAGTTGACTCTTTAGTCAGAGGTTGAATTATTGGGTCAATAATTGGTCATTAGGAATAAAATTAATTATTTTGACTAAATTTGAATTTTTGGTCAAAAGTTGACCCATTGGGTCAACGAAGTGGACATTGGGTCAGAAATTGATCATTTTGTCCAAAGTTATCTTTTTGGTTAAAATTTGACATATTTGGTCAATGAGTTGGTAATATGGTCAAGAATTGACCATTTTGACCAAAGATGACTTTTTGGTCAAAAGTTGACCTATTGGGTCAATGGGTTTGTCATTGGGCCAAAATTTGATCATTTTAACCAAAGTTGACTTGTCTGTCAAAAGTTGACCTATTGGGTCAATGGGTTGGTCATTGGGTAAAAAGTTGACCGTTTTGACTGAAATTGACTTTTTGGTCAAAAGTTAACCTATTGGGTCAATGGGTTTGCCATTGGGTATCGAATTGACAATTTTGACCAAAGTTGATTTTTTGGTCAGAGATTGACTTATTGGGTCAATAATTTGTCATTAATTCAAAAATTGACTATTTTGACCAAATTTGACTTTTTGGTCAAAGATTGACCTATTAGGCCAATGGGTTGGTCATTGGGTCAAGTATTTATCATTTCGACTAACTTGTTGGTTAAAGATTGACTTACTGGGTCAATAATTGGTCATTAAGTAAAAAATTGATTATTTTGACCAAAATTGACTTTTTGGTCAAAAGTTGACCTATTAGAATAGTGGGTTGGTCATTGGGTCAAGGATTGACCATTTTGACCAAAGTTGAATATTTGTTCAAAATTTGACCTATTTGGTCAAAAATTGACCTGTTAGGACAGTGGGTTGGTTTTTGGGTGAAGGATTGACCATTTTGACCAAAGATGACTTTTTGGTCAGAGATTGGCTTCTAGGTCAATGATTGGTCATTAGGTTAAAAATTAACTATTTTGACCAAAATTAACTTTTTAGTCAAAGGTTGACCAATTTGGTCAATGGGTTGGTCATTGGGTAACAGATTGACTATTTTAACCAAAGTTGACTTTTTGGAAAAAGATTGACTTATTGGGTCAAAAATTGGTCATTATGTCAAAATTGACTACTTTGACCAAATTTGACTTTTGGGTCAAAAGTTGACCTATTCGGTCAATGGGTAGGACATTAGGTCGGAGATTGACCATTTGGACCAAAGATGAATTTTTGTCAAAAGTTGACTATTAGATTCGATGGGTTAGTCATTAGGTCGACATTGATGATTTTGACCAAATCAACTTTTTGGTGAAAAGTTGATATATTAGGTCAATGAGTTGGTCATTGCGTCGAAAATTGATGATTTTGACAAAAATTGACTTTTTGGTCGAAAGTTGACATATTGGGTCATTGGGTGGTCATTAGGTCAAAAATTGACTTTTTTGACCAAAATTGACTATTTGATCAAAAGTTGACATATTGGGTCAATGGGTTGGTCATATGGTCAAAGATTGGTCATTTTGACTAAAGTTGACTTTTTGGTCAAAAGTTGACCTTTTGGGTCAATGAGTTAGTTATTGGGTCAAGGATTGACCAAAGTTGACTTATTGGTAATTGGGTCAAAAATTTACCATTTTTACCAAAGTTGACTTTTTGGTCAAAAGTTCATCTATTTGATCAATGGGATAATCATTAGGTCAAAAATTAACTATTTTGACCAAAATTGACTTTTTGGTTAAAAGTTTACCTATTTAGTCAATTGGTTGGTCATTTGGTCAATGATTGACGATTTTGACAGAAGTTATCTATTTGGTCAAAAGTTAACCTATTGGGTTAATGAGTTGGTTATTGGTTCAGAAATTGACCATTTTAACTAAACTTTACTTTTTTGTACAAAGTTAACCTATTGGGTCAATGGGGTGGTTGTTAGATTAAAAATTGACTATTTTGACTAAAATTTAATTTTTTGTCGAAAGTTGACCAATTGGGTCAATGGGTATGTCAATGTGTCAAGAATTGACAATTTGACCAAAATAGGCATTTTGGTCAAAAGTTTACCCATTGGGTCTGTGGGGTGGTCATTAGGTCAAAAAAGCTGACCTTCTAGGTCAATGGGTTGGTAATTTAGCAAAGGATTGACCATTTTGACTAAAGTTGACTTTTTGGTAAAAGGTTAACATATTGGGTTAATGGGTTGGTCATTGGGTCGAGGATAAATCATTTTGAACAAAGTTGACTTTTTGGTCAGAGATTGACTTATTGGGTCAATAATTAGTCATTAGGTCAAAAATTGATTATTTTGACCAAAAATGACTTTTTAGTCAAAAGTTGACTTATTGGGTCAATAGGTTGGCCATTGGGTCAAGGATTGACCATTTTGACCAAAGTTGACTTTTTGTTCAGAGATTCACTTATTGGTCCAATAATTGGTCATTAGGTTAAAAAATACTTATTTTCGCCAAGTTAAATTTTTGGTCCAAAGTTGCCCCATTGGCTCAACGCGGTGGTCATTAGGTCAGAAATTAATCATTTTGACCAAAGTTGACTTTTTGGTTAAAAGTTGACATATTAGGTCAATGAGTTGTTAATTGGGTAAAGAATTGACCATTTGGACCAAAGATGACTTTTTGGTTAAAAGTTGACCTATTGGGACAATGGGTTGGTCATTTGGTCAAGGATTGACCATTCTGACCAAAGTTGACTTTCTGGTAAAAAGTTAACTATTCGGGTCCATGGGTTGGTTATTGAGTCAAGGATTGACCATTTGAACAAAGTTGATTTTTTGGTCAGAGATTGACTTATTGGGTCAGTACTTGGTCATTAGGAAAAAAATTGACTATTTTGACTAAAATTGATTCTTTGGTCAAAAGTTGACCTATTGGGTCAATGGGTTGGTTATTGGGTTAGAAATTAACCATTTTGACCAAAGTTAACTTTTTGGTCAAAAGTTGATCAATTAGGTCGATTGGGTGGTCATTATGTCAAAAATTTACAATTTTAACCAAAATTGACTTTTTGGTGAAAAGTTGACCTATTGGGTTAATGAGTTGGTCATTATGTCAAAAGTTGACTATTTTGACCAATATTGACTTTTTGGTCAAAAGTTGACATATTGGGTCAAAGATTGACCATTTTGACCATAGTTGTCTTTTTTTGTCAAAAGTTGACCTATTGGGTCAATGTGTTGGTCAATAGGTCAAGGATTGGCCATTTTGACCAATGTTGACTTTTTGGTCAGAGATTGACTTCTTGGGTCAATAATTGGTCATTAGGTCAAAAATTGATTATTTTGACCAAAATTGAATTTATGGTCAAAAGTTAACCATTGGATCAATGGGGTGGTCATTGGGTCAGAAAATGACCATTTTATACAAAGTTGACTTTTTGATCAAACATTGACATATTGGGTCAATTGGGTAGTCATTATGTCAAAATTGACTATATTGTCCAAAATTTACTTTTTCGTCAAAAGTTGACCTATTGTGTCGATGGGTTGGTCATTGTGTCAAGGTTTGACTATTTTTATTAAAGTTCACTTTTGGTCAAATGTTGACCTATTGGGTCAATGGGTTTGTCATTGGGTCAAGGATTGACCATTTTGACCAAAGTTGATTTCTTAGTCAGAGATTGACTTATTTGGTCAATAATTAGTCATTATGTAAAAAATTGACAATTTTGGTCAAAAGTTGACCTACTGGGTCAATGGGTTGGTCATTGGGTCAAGGATTGACCATTTTGACCAAAGTTGACTTTTTAGTCAGAGATTGGCTTACTAGGTCAATAATTGTTCATTAGGTCAAAAATTGACTATTTTGACCAAAATTGACTTTTTGGTCAAAAGTTGACCTTTGGATTCGATGGGTTAGTCATTAGGTCGAGGATTGACCATTTTGACGAAAGTTGACTTTTTATAAGAGATTGACTTATTGGATCGATAATTGGTCATAAGGTCAAAAATTGATTATTTTGACTAAAATTGACTTTTTAGTCAAAAGTTGAGCTTTGTTTGGTCGATGTGTTGGTCGATTGGGTCGAGGATTGACCATTTTGACTAAAGTTGACTTTTTGGTCGAAAGTTGACCTTTTGGGTCAATGAGTTGGTTATTAGGTCAAGGATTGACCATTTTGACCAAAGTTGACTTTTCGGTCAAAGTTTATCTATTTGGTCAATGGGATGGTCATTAGTTCAAAAATTGACTATTTTGACGAAATTTAACTTTTTGGTCAAAAGTAAACCTCTTTAGTTAATGGGTTAGTCAATGGATCAAGGATTGATGATTTTGACAAAAGTTTTCTTTTTGGTCAAAAGTTGACTTATTGCGTCAATGGGTTGGTTATTGGGTCAAAAATTGACCATTTTATTTAAAGTTGATTTTTTGGTCAAAAGTTGACCTATTGGGTCAATGGGGTGGTTGTTAGGTCATAAATTGACTGTTTTGACCAAAAATTACTTTTTTGTCAAATATTGAACAATTGGGTCAATGTGTATGTCATTGTGTCAAGGATTGACCATTTGGACCAAAATTGGCAATGGGGTGGTCATTAGGCTCAAAACTGACTTTTTATACCAAAATTATCTTTTTGGTCAAAAGTTGACTTATTGGGTTAATAAGTTGGTTATTTGGTCAAGGATTGACCATTCTGATCAAAGACAACTTTTTGGTTAAAAGTTAACCTATTATGTCAAAGGGTTGGTCATTAGATCAAGGATTGACCATTTTGAACAAAGTTGACTTTTTGGTCAGAGCTTGACGTATTGGATCAATAATTGGTCATTTGGTCAAAAATTGACTATTTTGACCAAAATTGACTTTTTGGTCAAAAAGTTCACCTATTAGGTGAATGGGTTTGTAATTGGATCAGAAATTGACCATTTTGACCAAAGTTGACTTTTTGGTCAAAAGTTGACCTATTAGGTCAATTGGGTGGTCATTATGTCAAAAATTATCAATTTTGACCAAAATTGAATTTTTGGTCAAAAGTTAACTTATTGGGTCACTGGTTGGTCATTATGTCAAAAATTTACTATTTTGACCAAAATTGACTTTTTGATCAAAAGTCGACCTATTGCATCAATGGGTTGGTCATTGGGTCAAGGATTGACCATTTTGACTAAAGTTTACTTTTTGGTCAGAGATTGACTTACTGGGTCATTATTTATCATTAGGTCAAAAATTAACTATTTAGACAAAAATTGAAATTTTGGTCAAATGTTGAACCATTGGGTCAATGGGGTGGTCAATGGGTCAGAAATTGACCATTATGATAAAAGTTGATTTTTTGGTCAAAAGTTGACATATTGGGTCAATTGGGTGGTCTTTAGGTCAAAAATTAACTATATTGACCAAAATTAACTTTTTGGTCAAAACTTGACCTATTGTGTCAATGGGTTGGTCATTGGGTCAAGGATTAACTATTTTTACTAAAGTTCACTTTTTGGTCAAAAGTTGAGCTATTGGGTCAATGGGTTGGTCATTGGGTCAAGGATTGACCATTTTGACCAAAGTTGACTTTTTGGTTAGATATTGACTTATTGCGTAAACAATTGGTCATTATGTCAAAAATTGATTATTTTGGTCAAATGTTAACCAATTGGGTCTAGGGGTTAGTCATTGGGTTAAGGATTGACAATTTTGACCAATGTTGACTTTTTGGTCAAAAGTTGACTTATTGGGTTAATGGTCATTGGATCAGAAATTGACATTTTAACCAAACTCGTCTTTTTGGTCAAAAGTTGACCTATTGGGTTAATGGGGTGGTAGTTAGGTAAAAAATTGACAATTTTAACCAAAATTAATTTTTTGGTCAAAAGTTGACCTATTGGGTCAATAGGTTGGTATTGGGTCAAGGATTAACCATTTTGACTAAAGTTGACTTTTTGGTCATTGGGTTAGAAATTAACCATTTTGACCAAAGTTAACTTTTTGGTCAAAAGTTTTTCTATTTGGTCAATGGGATGGTCATTAGATTAAAAATTGACTATTTTGACCAAAATTGACTTTTTGGTCAAAAGTTGACCTATTTAGTCAATGGGTTCGTCATTGGGTCAAAAATTAACCATTTTAACCAAAGTTATCTTTTTGGTCAAAAGTTAACCTATTAGGCCAATGGGTTAGTTATTGGGTGAGAAATTGAACATTTTAACTAAAGTTGATTTCTTAGTCAAAAGTTGACCTATTTGGTCAATAGGGTGGTTATTACGTTAAAAATTGACTATTTTGCCAAAAAAATACTTTTTTGTCAAAAGTTGACCAAATGGGTTAATAAGTATGTCATTATGTCAAGGATTGACCATTTTGATCAAAATTGAGATTTATGTCAAAAGTTGACACCTTGGGTTAATGGGGTAGTCATTAGGTCAAAAATTGACTATTTTGACCAAAATTGTCTTTTTTGTCAAAAGTTGAACTATTGGGTCAATGGGTTGGTCATTTGGTCAAGGATTGACCATTGTGACCAAAGTTGATTTTTTGAAAAAAGTTAACTCCTTGGGTCCATGGGTTTGTCATTGTGTCAAGGATTGACCATTTTGAACAAAGTTGATTTTTTTGTCAGAGATTGACTTATTGGGTCAATAATTGGTCATTAGGACAAAAATTGACTATTTTTACTAAAATGGATTTTTTTGTCAAAAGTTGACCTATTGGGTCAATGAGTTGGTCATTGGGTCAGAAATTGACCAGTTTGACCAAAGTTATTTTTTAGTCAAAAGTTGATCGATTGGTCAATTGGGTGGTCATTATGTCAAAATTTTACATATTTGACCAAAATTGACTTTTTGGTGAAAAGTTGACCTATTGGATCAATGAGTTTGTCATTATGTCGAAAGTTGATTATTTTCACCAAAATTGACTTTTTGTCGAAAAGTTGACTGTATGGGTCGTTGGGTCGAAAGATTAGCACATTTTGACCGATACTTGACTTTTTCTCTGAAGTAGACTGTTGGGTCAATGTGTTGGTCATTGGGTCGAGGATTGACCATTTTGACCAATGTTGACTTTTTGGTCGAAAGATTGACTTCTTTGGGTCGATATTTGGTCATTAGGTCAAAAATTGACTATTTTGACCAAAATTGAATTTTTGGTAAAAAGTTGACTCATTAAGTCAATGGGGTTGTCATTAGGTCAGAAATTGACCATTTTAACCAAAGTTGACTTTTTTGGTCAAAAATTGACATATTGGGTCAATTGCGTGGTCATTAGGTCAAAAATTGACTATATTGTCCAAAATTAACTTTTTGGTCAAAAGTTGACCGATTGTGTCAATGAGTTGGTCATTGTGTCAAGGTTTAACTATTTTGATTAAAGTTCACTTTTTGGTGTAATGTTGACCTATTGGGTCAATGGGTTGGTCATTGGGTCAAGGATTGACCATTTTGACCATAGTTGATTTCTTGGTCAGAGTTTGACTTATTGGGTTAATAATTGGTCATTTTGTAAAAAAATTGACGATTTTGGTAAAAAATTGACCTACTAGGTCTATGGGTTGGTCATTGGGTCAAGGATTGACCATTTTGATCAAAGTTGACTTTTTAGTCAGAGATTGAGCTTCTTGGATCGATAATTATTCATTAGGTCGAAAATTGATTATTTTGACCAAAATTAACTTTTTGGTCGAAAGTTGACTGATTGGGTCAATGGGTTGGTCATTGGGTCAAGGATTGACCATTTTGATGAAAGTTGACTTTTTGGTAACAGATTGACTTATTGGGTCAATAATTGGACATTAATTAAAAAATTGACTATTTTGACCAAAATTGACTTTTTGGTCAAACGTTGACTTATTGGGTCAATGTGTTGGTCATTGGGTCCAGGATTGACCATTTTGACTAAAGTTGACTCTTTGGTCAAAAGTTGACCTTTTTGGTCAATGAGTTGGTTATTAGGTCAAGAAATGACCATTTTGACCAAAGTTGACTTCTCGGTTAAAAGTTCATTCATTTGGTCAAGGGGATGGTCATTAGTTTTAAAATTAACTATTTTGACCAAATTTGACTTTTTGGTCAAAAGTTAACCTATTTAGTCAATGGGTTACTCAGTGGATCAAGGATTGGTTATTGGGTCAATGGGTTGGTTATTGGGTCAGAAATTGACCATTATAACAAAAGTTGATTTTTTGGTCAAAAGTTGACCTGTTGGGTCAATGGGGTGGTTGTTAGGTTATAAATTGACTGTTTTGACCAAAATTAACATTTTTGTCAAAAGTTTACCAATTGGGTCAATGGGTATGTCATTGTGTCAAGGATTGACCGTTTGGACCAAAATTGGCATTTTGGTCAAAAGTTGACCCATTTGGTCAATGGGGTGGTCATTAGGTTCAAAACTGAGTTTTTTTGACCAAAATTGTCTTTTTGGTCAAAAGTTGACCTATTGGGTCAATGGTTGGTCGTTTGGTCGAGGATTGACCATTCTGACTGAAGATGACTTTTTGTTAAAAGTTAACCTATTGGGTTAATGGGTTGGCCATTAGATCAAGGATTGACCATTTTTAACAAAGTTAACTTTTTGGTCAGAGCTTGACTAATTTGATCAATAATTGGTCATTTGGTCAAAAATTGACTATTTTGACCAAAATTGTCTTTTTGTCAAAAAGTTCACCTATTGAATGAATGGGTTGGTAATTGGGTCAGAAATTGACCATTTTGACCGAAGTTGACTTTTTGGTCAAAAGTTGACCTATTAGGTCAATTGGGTGGTCATTATGTCAAAAATTGACTATTTTGACCAAAATTTAATTATTGGTCAAAAGTTAACCTATTGGGTCACTGAGTTGGTCATTATGCCAAAAATTTACTATTTTGACAAAAATTGACTTTTTGGTCAAAAGTCGACCAATTGCGTCAGTGGGTTGGTCATTGCGTCCAGGATTAACCATTTTGACTAAAGTTAACTTTTTGTTTTGGAGATTGACTTACTGGGTCATTAGTTGGTCATTAGCTAAAAAATTGACTATTTAGACCAAAATTGAAATTTTGGTCAAAAGTTGACCCATTGGGTTGCATGAGGTGGTCATTGGGTCAGAAATTGACCATTATGACAAAATTGATTTTTTGAAAAAGTTGACATATTGGGTCAATGGGATGGTCATTAGGTCAAAAATTGACTATATTGACCAAAATTATCTTTTGGTCAAAAGTTGACCTATTGTGTCAATGGGTTGGTCATTGGGTCGAGATTGACTATTTTTATTAAAGTTAACTTTTTGATCAAAAGTTAAGCTATTGGGTTAATAGGTTGGTCATTAGGTCAAGGATAGACCATTTTGACCAAAGTTGACTTTATGATCAGATATTGACTTATTGGGTCAATAATTTGCCATTATGTCAAAAATTGATTTTTTTGGTCAAATGTTAACCTATTGGGTCTATGGGTTGGTCATTGGGTCAAGGATTGACCATTTTAACCAATGTTGAACTTTTGGTCAAAAGTTGACTTATTGGATTAATGGTCATTGGGTCAGAAATTGAATATTTTAACCAAACTTGACTTTTTGGTCAAAAGTTGACATATTGGGTTAATGGGGTGGTCGTTGGGTCAAAATTTAATAATTTTGACCAAAATTAATTTTTTGGTCAAAAGTTGACCTATTGTGTCGTTTGGTTGGTATTAGGTCGAGATTAACTATTTTGACCAAAGTTGACTTTTTGGTCATTGGGTCGAAAATTAACCATTTTGGCCGAAGTTGATTTTTGATTCGAAAGTTCTTATTTGGTTAATGGGATGGTCATTTGGTCGAAAAATGGTATATTTACCAAAATTGACTTTTTGGTCAAAAGTTGACTGTTTGATCAATGGGTTGGTCATTGGGTCGAGGATTGACCATTTTGACTAAAGTTTACTTTTTGGTCGGAGATTGACTTCTTGGGTCATTATTTATCATTAGGTCGAAAATTAACTATTTAGGACAAAAATTGAAATTTTGGTCAAATGTTGAACCATTGGGTCGATGGGGTGGTCGATAGGTCGAGAAATTGACCATTATGATAAAAGTTGATTTTTTGGTCAAAAGTTGACATATTGGGTCAATTGGGTGGTCTTTAGGTCAAAAATTAACTATATTGACCAAAATTAACTTTTTGGTCAAAACTTGACCTATTGTGTCAATGGGTTGGTCATTGGGTCAAGGATTAACTATTTTTACTAAAGTTCACTTTTTGGTCAAAAGTTGAGCTATTGAGTCAATGGGTTGGTCATTGGGTAAAGGATTGACCATTTTGACCAAAGTTGACTTTTTGGTTAGATATTGACTTATTGCGTAAACAATTGGTCATTAGGTCAAAAATTGATTATTTTGGACAAATGTTAACCAATTGGGTCTAGGGGTTAGTCATTGGGTTAAGGATTGGCAATTTTGACCAATGTTGACTTTTTGGTCAAAAGTTGACTTATTGGGTTAATGGTCATTGGATCAGAAATTGACATTTTAACCAAACTCGTCTTTTTGGTCAAAAGTTGACCTATTGGGTTAATGGGGTGGTAGTTAGGTAAAAAATTGACAATTTTAACCAAAATTAATTTTTTGGTCAAAAGTTAACCTATTAGATCAATGGGTTGGTATTGGGTCAAGGATTGACCATTTTGACTAAAGTTGACTTTTTGGTCATTGGGTCAGAAATTAACCATTTTGACCAAAGTTAACTTTTAGTCAAAAGTTTTCTATTTAGTCGATGGGATGGTCATTAGATTAAAAATTGATTATTTTGACCAAAATTGACTTTTTGGTCAAAAGTTGACCTATTTAGTCAATGGGTTGGTCATTGGGTCAAAAATTAACCATTTTAACCAAAGTTAACTTTTTGGTCAAAAGTTAACCTATTAGGTCGATGGGTTAGTTATTGGGTGAGAAATTGAACATTTTAACTAAAGTTGATTTCTTAGTCAAAGGTTGACTTTATTTGGTCGATAGGGTGGTTATTACGTTAAAATTGAGCTATTTTGACCAAAAAATACTTTTTGTCGAAAGTTGACGAATGGGTTAATAAGTATGTCATTATGTCGAGGATTGACCATTATGATCAAAATTGACATTTATGTCGAAGTTGACATCTTGGGTTAATGGGGTAGTCATTAGGTCGAAAATTGACTATTTTGACCAAAATTGTCTTTTTTGTCGAAAGTTGAACTATTGGGTCGATGGGTTGGTCATTTGGTCGAGGAATTGACCATTGTGAGCAAAGTTGATTTTTTGAAAAAAGTTAACTCCTTGGGTCCATGGGTTTGTCATTGTGTCGAAGATTGACCATTTTGAACAAAGTTGATTTTTTTGTCGAAGATTGACTTATTGGGTCGATAAGTTCGTCATTAGGACAAAAATTGACTATTTTTACTAAAATGGACTTTTTGGTCGAAAAGTTGACCTGTTAGATTGATGAGTTGGTCATTAGGTCGAGAAATTGACTGGTTTGACCAAAGTTATTTTTTAGTCAAAAGTTGATCGATTGGTCAATTGGGTGGTCATTATGTCAAAATTTTACATATTTGACCAAAATTGACTTTTTGGTGAAAAGTTGACCTATTGGGTCAATGAGTTTGTCATTATGTCAAAAGTTGACTATTTTCACCAAAATTGACTTTTTTGTCAAAAGTTGACCTATTGGGTCGTTGGGTCAAAGATTGACCATTTTGACCGTACTTGACTTTTTTCTACAAAGTAGACCTATTGGGTCAATGTGTTGGTCATTGGGTCAAGGATTGACCATTTTGACCAATGTTGACTTTTTGGTCAAAGATTGGCTTACTGGGTCGATATTTGGTCATTAGGTCAAAAATTGACTATTTTGACCAAAATTGAATTTTTGGTAAAAAGTTGACTCATTAAGTCAATGGGGTTGTCATTAGGTCAGAAATTGACCATTTTAACCAAAGTTGACTTTTTGGTCAAAAATTGACATATTGGGTCAATTAGCGTGGTCATTAGGTCGAAAATTGACTATATTGTCCAAAATTAACTTTTTGGTCGAAAGTTGACCGATTAGTGTCGATGGGTTGGTCATTGTGTCAAGGTTTAACTATTTTGATTAAAGTTCACTTTTTGGTGTAATGTTGACCTATTGGGTCAATGGGTTGGTCATTGGGTCAAGGATTGACCATTTTGACCATAGTTGATTTCTTGGTCAGAGTTTGACTTATTGGGTTAATAATTGGTCATTTTGTAAAAATTGATTGACGATTTTGGTAAAAAATTGACCTACTAGGTCTATGGGTTGGTCATTGGGTCAAGGATTGACCATTTTGATCAAAGTTGACTTTTTAGTCAGAGATTGGCTTACTGGATCAATAATTATTCATTAGGTCAAAAATTGACTATTTTGACCAAAATTAACTTTTTGGTCAAAGTTGACCTATTGGGTCAATGGGTTGGTCATTGGGTCAAAGATTGACCATTTTGATGAAAGTTGACTTTTTGGTAGCAGTTGACTTATTAGATCGATAATTGGTCATTAATTAAAAAATTGATCTATTTTGACCAAAATTGACTTTTTGGTCGAAACGTTGACTTATTGGGTTCGATGTGTTGGTCATTAGGTCAGAGATTGACCATTTTGACTAAAGTTGACTCTTTGGTCGAAAGTTGACCTTTTGGGTCGATGAGTTGGTTATTAGGTCGAGAAATTGACCATTTTGACCAAAGTTGACTTCTCGGTTAAAGTTCATTCATTTGGTCGAGGGATGGTCATTAGTTTAAATTAGCTATTTTGACCGAATTTGACTTTTTGGTCGAAAAGTTAACTGTTTGGTCAATGGGTTACTCGATTGGATCGAAGTTGGTTATTGGGTCGATGGGTTGGTTATTAGGTCAGAAATTGACCATTTTAACTAAAAGTTGACTTTTTGGTCGAAAGTTGACTGTTAGGTCGATGGGTTGGTTGTTAGGTTATAAATTGATCTATTTTGACCAAAATTAACATTTTTGTCGAAAGTTGACCAATTGGGTCGATGGGTATGTCATTGTGTCGAGGATTGACCGTTTGGACCAAAATTGGCATTTTGGTCGAAGAGTTGACTCATTTGGTCGATGAGTTGGTCATTAGGTTCAAAACCGAGTTATTTTGACCAAAATTGACTTTTTGGTCGAAAGTTGACTTATTAGGTCGATGGGTTGGTCGTTTGGTCAAGGATTGACCATTTGACGAAGTTGACTGTTTGTCAAAAGTTGACCTATTGGGTGAATGGGTTGGTCATTAGATCAAAGATTGACCATTTTGACCAAACTTATCTTTTTGGTCGAAGCTTGACTTATTTGATCAATAGTTGGTCATTTGGTCAAAAATTGACTATTTTGACCAAAATTGTCTTTTTGTCAAAAAGTTCACCTATTGAATGAATGGGTTGGTAATTGGGTCAGAAATTGACCATTTTGACCGAAGTTGACTTTTTGGTCAAAAGTTGACCTATTAGGTCAATTGGGTGGTCATTATGTCAAAAATTGACTATTTTGACCAAAATTGAATTATTGGTCAAAAGTTAACTTATTGGGTCGATTGAGTTGGTCATTATGTCAAAATTTACTATTTTGACAAAAATTGACTTTTTGGTCGAAAAGTCGACCTATTAAGTCGATGGGTTGGTCATTGCGTCAAGGATTAACCATTTTGACTAAAGTTAACTTTTTGTTTTGGAGATTGACTTACTGGGTCATTATTTGGTCATTAGGTCATAAATTGACTATTTAGACCAAAATTGAAATTTTGGTCAAAAGTTGACCCATTGGGTCTATGAGGTGGTCATTGGGTCAGAAATTGACCATTATGACAAAATTGATTTTTTTGAAAAAGTTGACATATTGGGTCAATGGGATGGTCATTAGGTCAAAAATTGACTATATTGACCAAAATTATCTTTTTGGTCAAAAGTTGACCTATTGTGTCAATGGGTTGGTCATTGGGTCAAGGATTGACTATTTTTATTAAAGTTAACTTTTTGATCAAAAGTTAAGCTATTGGGTTAATAGGTTGGTCATTAGGTCAAGGATAGACCATTTTGACCAAAGTTGACTTTATGATCAGATATTGACTTATTGGGTCAATAATTTGCCATTATGTCAAAAATTGATTTTTTTGGTCAAATGTTAACCTATTGGGTCTATGGGTTGGTCATTGGGTCGAAGGATTGACCATTTTAACTAGATGTTGAACTTTTGGTCGAAAGTTGACTTATTGGATTAATGGTCATTGGGTCGGAAATTGAACATTTTAACTGAAACTTGACTTTTTGGTCAAAAGTTGACATATTGGGTTAATGGGGTGGTCGTTGGGTCAAAATTTAATAATTTTGACCAAAATTAATTTTTTGGTCAAAAGTTGACCTATTGTGTCGTTTGGTTGGTATTAGGTCAAGGATTAACTATTTTGACCAAAGTTGACTTTTTGGTCATTGGGTCAGAAATTAACCATTTTGGCCAAAGTTGATTTTCTGGTTAAAAGTTCTTCTATTTGGTTAATGGGATGGTCATTTGGTCAAAAAATGACTATATTTACCAAAATTGACTTTTTGGTCAAAAGTTGACCTGTTTAGTCAATGGGTTGGTCATTGGGTCAAGGATTGACCATTTTAACCAAAGTTATCTTTTTGGTCAAAAGTTGACCTATTAGGTTAATGGGTTGGTTATTGGGTGAGAAATTGAATATTTTAACTAAAGTTGATTTCTTAGTCAAAAGTTGACTTATTGGGTCAATGGGGTGGTTGTTAGGTTAAAAATTGACTATTTTGACAAAAATTTACTTTTTTGTCAAAAGTGGACCAATTGGGTCATTGGTTATGTCATTATGTCAAGGATTGACTATTTTGATCAAAATTGACATTTATGTCAAAAGATGACCCCTTAGGTTAATGGGGTAGTCATTAGGTCAAAAATTGACTATTTTGACCAAAATTGTCTTTTTAGTCAAAAGTTGACCTATTGGGTCAATAGGTTGGTCATTTAGTCAAGATTGACCATTCTGACCAAAGTTGACTTTTTGGTAAAATGTTAACCTTTTGGGTCAATGGGTCACTCATTGGGTCAAGGATGGACCATTTTGAATAATGTTGACATTTGGGTCAGACATTGACTAATTGGGTCAATAATTGGTCATTATGTCAAAAATTGACTATTTTGACTAAAATTGACTTTTTTTGTCAAAAGTTGACCTATGGGGTCAATGGGTTGGTCATTCGGTCAAAAAATGACCATTTTTACTAAAGTTGACTTTTTTGTCAAAAGTTGACCTACTGGTCAATTGGGTGGTCATTATATAAAAAATTGACAATTTTGACAAAATTGACTTTTTGGACAAAAGTTGACCTACTGAGTTAACGGGTTGGTCATTATGTCAAAAATTGACTATTTTGACCAAAATTGACATTTTGGTCAAAAGTTGACCTATTGGGTCATTGTGTCAAAGATTGACCATTTGACTATACCTATTGGGTCAATGGGTTGGTCATTGGGTCAAGGATTGACCATTTTGACCAAAGTTAACTTTTTGGTCAGAGATTGACTTACTGGGTCAATAGTTGGTCATTGGTCAAAAATTGACTATTTTGACCAAAATTGAATTTTTTGCCAAAAGTTGACCCATTGGGACAAAGGGGTGGTGAGTGGGTTAGAAATTGACCATTTTGACCAAAGTTGACTTTTTTTGTTAAAAGTTGACATATTAGGTCAATGGGGTGGTCATTAGGTCAAAAATTTACTTTATTGACAAAAAATGACTTTTTGGTTAAAAGTTGACCTATTGTGTCAATTGGTTGGTCATTATGTCAAGGATTGACTATTTTGACTAAAGTTCACTTTTTGGTCAAAAGTAAACCTATCGGGTCAATGGGTTAGTCATTGGGTCAAGGATTGATCATTTTGATCAAAGATGACTTTTTGGTCAGAGATTGACTTATTGGGTCAATAATTGATCATTATGTCAAAAATTGACTATTTTGGTCAAAAGTTGACATATTATGTCTATGGTTTGGTCATTAGGTCAAGTATTGACCATTTTGACCAAAGTTGACTTTTTAGTTAGAGATTGGCTTACTCGGTCAATAATTGTTCATTAGGTCAAAAATTGACTATTTTGACAAAAATTTACTTTTTAGTCAAAAGTTAACCTTATGGGTCAATGTGTTGGTTAGTGGTTCAAAGATTAACAATTTTGACGAAAGTTGATTTTTTGGTAACATGTTGAATTTTTGGGTAAATAATTGGTCATTAGGTCGAAAATTATCTATTTTGACCAAAATTAATTTTTTGGTCAAAAGTTGACTTATTGGGTCAATGTGTTGGTCATTGGCCAAGGATTGATCATTTTGACTAAAGTTGACTTTTTGGTCAAAAGTTGACCCTTTGGGTTAATGAGTTGGTTATTAGGTCAAGGATTGACCATTTTGACCAAAGTTGACTTTTTGGTCAAAAGATGATCTATTTGGTCAATGGGATGGTTATTAGTTCAAAAATTGACTATTTTGACCAAAATGGACTTTTTGGTCAAAAGTTAACCTATTGGGTTAATGGGGTTGGTCATTGGGTCAAGGATTGATCATTTTGACAAAAGTTTTCTTTTTGGTCAAAAGTTGATTTATTGGGGCAATGGGTTGGTTATTGTGTCAAAAATTGACCATTTTAACTAAAGTTAATTTTTTGGTCAAAAGTTGACCTGTTGGGTCAACGGGTTGGTTGTTAGGCTATAAATTGACAATTTTGACCAAAATTTACATTTTTTGTCAAAAGTTGACTAATTGGGTCAATGGGTATGTCATTGTGTTAAGGATTAACCGTTTGGACCAAAATTAGCATTTTGGTTAAAAGTTGACCCATTTAGTCAATGGGGTGGTCATTAGGTTAAAAACTGAATTTTTTGACCAAATTGTCTTTTTGGTCAAAAGTTGACCTATTGGGTCAATGGGTTGGTCATTCGGTCTAGGATTGACCATTCTGACCAAAGATGACTTTTTGGTTAAAAGTTAACCTATTGGGTCAATGGGTTGGTCATTAGATCAAGGATTGGTCATTTTGAACAATGTTGACTTTTTGGTCAGAGCTTGGCTTATTGGATCAATAATTGGTCATTTGGTAAAAAATTGACTAGTATGAGCAAATTGAATTTTTTTTCAAAAAGTTCACCTATTGGATCAAGGGGTAGGTAATTGAGTCAGAAATTGACCATTATGACCAAAGTTAACTTTTTGGTCAAAAGTTAACCAAATAGGTCAACTGGGTGGTCATTATGTCAAAAATTGACAATTTTGACAAAATTTAAATTTTTGGTCAAAAGTTGACCTATTAGGTCACTGAGTTGGTCATTCTGTCAAAAATTTACTATTTTGATGAAAATTGACTTTTTGGTCAAAGTCGACCTATTGTGTCAATGGGTTGGCCATTGGGTCAAGGATTGTCCATTTTGACTAAAGTTAATTTTTTGGTCGGAGATTGACTTACTGGGTCGTTATTTGGTCATTAGGACAAAAATTGACTATTTAAACCAAAATTGAAATTTTGGTCAAAAGTTGGCCAATTGGGTCAATGGGGTGGTCATTGGGTCAGAATTTGACCATTATGACAAAAGTTGATTTTTTGGTCAAAAGTTGACATATTGGGTCAATGGGGTGGTTATTAGGTCAAAAATTGACTATATTGACCAAAATTATCTTTTTGGTCAAAAGTTGACCTATTGTGTCAATGGGTTGGTCATAAGGTCAAGGATTGACTATTTTTACTAAAGTTCACTTTTTTTGTCAAAAGTTGAGCTATTGGGTCAATGGGTTGGTCATTAGGTCAAGGATTTTCCATTTTAATAAAAGTTCAGTTTTTGGTCAGATATTGAATTATTGGGTCAATAATTGGTCATTGTGTCAAAAATTGATTATTTTGGTCAAATGTTAACCTATTGGGTCTATGGGTTGGTCATTGGGTCAAGGATTGACCATTTTGACAAATGTTGACTTTTTTGTCAAAAGTTGACTAATTGGGTTAATGGTCTTTGGGTCAGAAATTGAAAATTTTTACCAAACATGACTTTTTGGTCAAAAGTTGACCTATTGGGTTAGTGGGTTGGTATTGGGTCAAGGATTGACCATTTTGACCAAAGTTGACTTTTTGGTCAATTGGTCAGAAATTAACCATTTTGACCAAAGTTGACTTTTTGGTCAAAAGTTCATCTATTTGGTGAATGGGATGGTCATCATGTAAAAAATTGACTATTTTGACCAAAATTGATTTTTAAGTCAAAAGTTGACCTTTCTAGTCAATGGGTTGGTCATTGGGTCAAGGATTAACCATTTTAACCAAAGTTATCTATTTGGTCAAAAGTTGACCTATTAGGTCAATGGGTTGGTTATTGGGTGAGAAATTAAACATTTAACTGAAGTTGATTTCTTAGTCAAAAGTTGACCCATTGGGTCAATGGGGTGGTGTTATGTTAAAAATTGACTATTTTTACAAAAAATTTCATTTTTGTCAAAACTTGACCAATTGGGTCAATGGGTATGTCATTATGTCAAGGATTGACCATTTTGATCAAAATTGACATTTATGTCAAAAGTTGACCCCTTGGGTTAATGGGGTAGTCATTACGTCAAAAATTGACTATTTTGTCCAAAATTATCTTTTTGGTCAAAAGTTGACCTATTGGGTACATGGGTTGGTCATTTGGTCAAGGATTGACCATTCTGACCAAAGTTGACTTTTTGGTAAAAAGTTAACCTATTGGGTCAATGGGTCAGGTATTGGGTCAAGGATGGACCATTTTGAACAAAGTTGACTTTTGGTCAGATATTGACTTGTTGGGTAAATAATTGGTCATTATGTCAAAAATTGATTATTTTGACTAAAATTGACTTTTTGGTCAAAAGTTGACCTATTGGGTCAATGGGTTGGTCATTGGGTCAGAAATTGACCATTTTGACCAAAGCTGACTTTTTTGTTAAAAGTTGACCTACTGGTCAATTGGGTGGTCATTATATCAAAAAATGACAATTTTGACAAAAAATGACTTTTTGATCAAAAGTTGACTTATTGAGTTAATGGGTTGGTCATTATGTCAAAAATTGACTATTTTGACCAAAATTGACGTTTTGGTCAAAAGTTGACCTATTGGTTCATTGGGTCAAAGATTGACCATTTTAACTATAGATGATTTTTTGGTCAAAAGTTTACCTATTGGGTCAATGGGTTGGTCACTGGGACAAGGATTGACCATTTTGACCATAGTTGACTTTTTGGTCAGAGATTGACTTACTGGGTCAATATATGGTCATTGGTAAAAAATTATCAATTTTGACCAAAATTGAAATTTTTTCTAAAAGTTGACCCATCGGTTTAATGGGGTGGTGAGTGGGTTAGAAATTGACCTTTTTTACCAAAGTTGATTTTTTTTGTCAAAAGTTGACATATTGGGTCAATGGGGTGGTCATTAGGTAAAAAATTTACTTTGTTGACCAAAAATGACTTTTTGGTCAAAAGTTGACCTATTGTGTCAATTGGTTGGTTATTGTGTCAAGGATTGACTATTTTGACTAAAGTTGACTTTTTCGTCATAGATTGACTTATTGGGTCAATAATTGATCATTATGTCAAAAATTGACTATTTTGGTCAAAGGTTGACATATTAGGTCTATGGGTTGGTCATCTGGTCAAGGATTGACCATTTTGACCAAAGTTGACTTTTTGGTCAAAAGTTGACCTTTTGGGTTAATGTGTTGGTTATATGGAAAGAAGTTGACCATTTGGGTTAATGACGTGGTCATTAGGTCAAGAATTGACAATTTTGACCAAAATTAGCTTTTTGGTAAAAATTGAACCTATTGGGTCAAAGGTTGGTCATTAGGTCAAGGATTAACCTTTTTGACCAAAGTTGATTTTTTGGCAAAAAGTTAACCTATTGGGTCAATGGGTTGGTCATTGAGTAAAAGATTGAAAATTTCGACCAAAGTTGACTTTATGGTCAGAGATTGACTTCTTGGGTCAATAATTGGTCATTCGGTCAAAAATTGATTATTTTGACTAGAATTTAATTTCTGGTAAAAAGATGACCCATTGGGTCAATTGGGTGGTCAAAATGTCAGAAATTGACAATTTTGACCAAAGTTGACTTTCTTTCAAAAGTTGTCCTATAAGGTCAATGGGTTGGTCATTGGGTCAGAAATTGACAATTTTGACCAAACTTATTTTTTTATCAAAACTTGACCTATCGGGTCAATGGGGTGCTCATTAGGTAAAAGATTGACTAGTTTGACCAAAATTTACTGTTTGGTCAAATGTTGACCTATTGGGTCAATAGGTTGTTCATATGGTCAAGGATTGACCATTTTGACCAAAGTTAGCTTTTTGGTCAAAAGTTAACCTATTGGGTCAATGAGTTGGTTCTTGGGTCAAGGATTGACCATTTTGACCAAAGTTGACTTTTTGTTCAATGGGTAAAAAATTAACCATTTTAACCAAACTCGACCTTTTGGTCAAAAGTTCATCTATTTTATCAATGGGATGGTCATTAGGTCAAAAATTGACTATTTTGACCAAAATTGACTTTTTGGTTATAAGTTGACATATTTAGTCAATTGGTTAGTCATTGGGTCAACGATTGACGATTTTTACAGAAGTTGTTTTTTTGGTCAAAAGTTGACCTTTTAGGTCAAAGAGTTGGTTATTGGGTCAGAAATTGACCATTTTAACTATACTTGGCTTTTTGGTCAAAAGTTGACCTTTTGGGTCAATGGGGTGGTTGTTTTGTTAAAAATTGACTATTTTGACCAAAATTTACTGTTTTATCAAAAGTTGACCAATTTGGTCAATGGGTATGTCAATGTGTCAAGCATTGACCATTTTGACCAAAATAGACATTTTGGTCAAAAGTTAACCCATTGGATCAATGGATGGCCATTAAGTCAAAAATTGACTATTTTGACTAAAATTGTCTTTTTGGTCAAAAGTTAACCTATTAGGTCAATGGAATGGTAATTTTGTGAAGGATTGACCATTCTGACTAAAGTTGACTTTCTGGTAAAAGGTTAACATATTGGGTCAATGGGTTAGTCATTGAGTCAAGGATAAATCATTTTGAACAAAATTAACTTTTTGGTCAGAGATTGACTTATTGGGTCAATAATTGGTCATTAAGTAAAAAATTGAGTGTTTTGACCAAAATTGAATTTTTGGTCAAAATTTGACCTATTGGGTCAATGGGTTGGTCATTGGGTCAAGGTTTGACCCTTTTGACCAAGGTTAACTTTTTGGTCAGAAGTTGACCTATTGGGTCAATCGGTTGGTCATTAGGTCAAGGATTGACCATTTTGACCAAAGTTGATTTTTTGTTCAGAGATTGACTTATTGGGCCAATAATTGGTCATTAGGTTAAAAATTACGCTTTTGGCCAAATTGAATTTTTTGTTCAAAGTTGCCCCCATTGGGTCAAGGTGGTGGTCATTGGGTCAGAAATTAACCATTTTGACAAAGTTGACTTTTTTGTTAAAAGTTGACCTATTAAGTCAATGAGTTGTTAATTAGGTGAAGAATGACCATTTTGACCAAAGATGTTTTTTTGGTCAAAAGTTGACCTATTTTGTCAGTAGGTTGATAATTTGGTCAAGTATTGACCATTCCGACCGAAGTTATCTTTATGGTAAAAAGTTAACTCTTTGGTTCCATGGGTTGGTTATTGGGTCAAGGATTGCCCATTATGAACAAAGTTGATTTTTTGGTCAGAGATTGACTTATTGGGTCAATAATTGGTAATTAGGACAAAAATTGACTATTTTGACTAAAATTGATTTTTTGGTCCAAAGTTGATCAATTGCGTTAATGGGTTGGTCATTGGGTCAGATATTGACCATTTTGACCAAAGTTAACTTTTTTGTCAAAAGTTAATCTATTGGGTCAATTGGGTGGTCATTATGTCAAAATTTTTCAATTTTGACCAAAAATTACTTTTTGGTGAAAAGTTGACCTATTGGGTCAATGAGTTGGACATTATGTCAAAAGTTGACTATTTTTACCAAAATTGACTTTTTAGTCAAAAGTTGCCCTATTGGGTCATTGGGGCAAAGATTGACCATTTTGACCAAAGTTGACTTTTTGGTCAAAAGTTGATCTAGTGGGTCAATGTGTTGGTCACTCGGTCAAGGTATGACCAGTTTGACCAATGTTGACTTTTTGGTCAGAGATTGGCTTACTTGGTCAATGATTGGTCATTAGGTCAAAAATTGACTATTTTGACCAAAATTGAATTTTTGGTCAAAAGTTGACCCCTTTGGTCAAAAGGGTAGTCATTATATCAGAAATCGACCATTTTAACCAAAGTTGACTTTTTGGTGAAAAATTGACATATTGGGTCAAATAGGTGGTCATTAGGTAAAAAATTGACTATATTGACGAAAATTGACTTTTTGGTCAAAAGTTGACATATTATGTCAATGGGTTGGTCATTGTGTCAAGGTTTGACTATTTTGATTAAAGTTCACTTTTTGGTCAAAGGTTGACCTATTGGGTCAATGTGTTGGTCATTGGGTAAATAATTGGTCATCATGTAAAAAATTGACGATTTTGGTCAAAAGTTAACCTACTGGGTCTATGGGTTGGTCATTGGGACAAGGATAAACCATTTTGACAAAAGTTGACATTTTAGTCAGAGATTTGCTTACTAGGTCAATTATTGTTCATGAGGTTAAAAATTGATTATTTTGACCTAAATTGACTTTTTGGTCAAAAGTTGACCTATTGGGTCAACGGGTTGGTCGTTGGGTCAAGGATTGACCATTTTGACGAAAGTTCAATTTTTGGTAACATATTGACTTATTGGGTCAATAATTGGTCATTAGGTGAAAAAATGTCTATTTTGACCAAAATTGATTTTTCGGTCACAAGTTGACTTATTAGGTTAATGTGTTGGTCATTGGGTCAATGATTGACCATTTTGACTAAAGTTGACTTTTTGGTTAAAAGTTGACCTTTTGGGTTAATGAGTTGGTTATTAGGTCAAAGATTGACCATTTTGACTAAAGTTGACTTTTCGGTCAAAAGTTCATCTATTTGGTCAATGGGATGGTCATTTGTTCAAAAATTGACTATTTTGACCAAATTTAACTTTTTGGCCAAAAGTTAACCTATTTAGTCAATGGGTTAGTCATTTGGTCAAGGATTGATGATTTTGACAGAAGTTTTCTTTTTGGTCAAAAGTTGACCTATTAGGTCAATGTGTTGTTTTTGGGTCAGAAATTGACCATTTTAACTAAAGTTAATTTTTTGGTCAAAAGTTGACCTATTGGGTCAATGGGGTGGTTGTCAAGTTAGAAATTGACTATTTTGACCAAAATTTAGTTTTTTCTCAAAAGTTTACCAATTGCGTCATTAGTATGCCATTGTGTCAACGATTGACGTTTCGACCAAAATTGGCATTTTGGTTAAAAGTTGACCCATTTGGTCAATGGGGTGGTCATTAGGTTAAAAATTGACTTTTTTTTACCAAAATTGTCTTGTTGGTCAAAAGTTGACCTATTGGGTCAATGGGTTGGTCATTTGGTCAAGGATTGACCATTCTGAACAAAGATGACATTTTGGTTATAAGTTAACTTATTGGGTGAATGGGTTAGTCATTAGATCAAGGATTGACCATTTTGACCAAAGTTGACTTTTTGGTCAAAAAGTTCGCCTATTGGGTCAATGGGTTAGTAATTGGGTCATAAATTGACTTATTTTACCACAGTTGGATTTTTGGTCAAAAATTGACCTTTCAGGTCAATTGGGTGGTCTTTATGTCAAAAATTAACAATTTTGACCAAAATTGATGTTTTGATCAAAGGTTGACATATTGGATCACTAAGTTGGTCATTATCTCAAAAATTTACTATTTTGACCAAAATTGACTTTTTGGTCAAAAGTTGACCTATTGCGTCAATGGGTTGGTCATTGGGTCAAGGATTAACCATTTTGACTAAAGTTAACTTTTTGTTCAAAGATTGACTTACTGGGTCACTATTTGGTCATTAGGTCAAAAATTGACTATTTTGACAAAAATTGAAATTTTGGTCAAAAGTTGACTCATTGGGTCAATGGGGTGGTCATTGGGTCAGAAATTGACCATTATGACAAAAGTTGACTTTTTGGTCAAAAGTTGACATATTGGGTCAATGGGGTGGTCATTAGGTAAAAATTGACTATATTTACCAAAATTGTCTTTTTGGTCAAAGGTTGACCTATTGTGTCAATGAGTTGGTCATGGTGTCAAGGATTGACTATTTTTACTAAAGTTCACTTTTTGGACAAAAGTTGAGCTATTGGGTCATTGCGTTGGTCATTAGGTCAAGGATTAACAATTTTGACCAAAGTTGACTTTTTGGTCAAATATTGACTTATTGGGTCAATAATTGGTCATTATGTCAAAAAATGATTATTTTGGTCAAATGTTAACCTATTCGGTCTAGGAGTTTGCCATTAGGCCAAGGATTGACCATTTTGACAAATGTTGACTTTTTGGTCAAAAGTTGTCTTATTAAGTTAATGGTCATTAGGTCATAAATTGAACATTTTAACCAAACTTAACTTTTTGGTAAAAAGTTGACCTATTGGGTTAATGGGGTGATCATTAAGTCAAAAATTGACAATTTTGACCAAAATTAATTTTTTGGTCAAAAGTTGACCTATTGGGTCAATGGGTTGGTATTGGGTCAAGGATTGATCATTTTGACCAAAGTTGACTTTTTAGTCAAAAGTTGACCTATTGGGTCAATGGGTTGGTCATTGAGTAAATGATTGACAATTTCAACCAAAGTTGACTTTTTTGTCAGAGATTTACATATTTGGTCAATAATTGGTCATTCGATCAAAAATTGTTTATTTTAACAAAAATTTAGTTTTTCGTCAAAAGTTGACCAATTGGGTCAATTTGGTAGTCATTATGTCAAAAATTGACCATTTTGAACAAAGTTGACTTTTTGGCAAAAGTTGACCTGTTAGATTGATGGGTTGGTTATTGGCTCGAAATTTACAATTTTGATCAAACTTGATTTTTTTGTCAAAAGTTGACCTATTTGGTCATTGAGGTGTTCATTAGGTAAAAATTTAACTATTTTGACCAAAATTGACTTTTTGGTTAAAAGTTGACCCATAGGGTTAATGGGTTGTTCATTAGATCAAGGATTGACCATTTTAACCAAAGTTGACTTTTTGGTCAAAAGTTGACCTATTGGATCAATGAGTTGGTTATTGGGTCAAGGATTGACCATTTTGACCAAAGTTAACTTTTTGGTCATTGGGTCAGAAATTAACCATTTTGACCAAAGTTGACTTTCTGGTCAAAAGTTCTTCTATTTGGTCAATGGGATGGTCATTAGGTCAAAAATTGACTATTTTGACCAAAGTTGACTTTTTGGTCTAAATTTGACCTATTTAGTCAATGGGTTGGTCATTGGGTCAAGGATTGACCATTTTGACCAAAGTTATCTTTTTGGTCAAAAGTTGACCTATTATGTAAATGGGTTGGTTATTGGTTGAGAAATTGAACATTTTAACTAAAGTTGATTTCTTAGTCAAAAGTTGACCAATTGGTCATTGGTGTGGTTGTTAGGTTAAAAATTAACTATTTTGACAAAAAAATACTTTTTTGTCAAAAGTTGACCAATTGGGTTAATGAGTATGTCATTATGTCAAGGTTTGACCATTTTGATCAAAATTGAAATTTATGTCAAAAGTCGACCCCTTGGGTTAATGGGGTAGTCATTAGGTTAAAAATTGACTATTTTGACCAAATTGTCTTTTTGGTTAAGAGTTGACCTATTGGGTCAATGGGTTGGTCATTTGGTCAAGGATTGACCATTCCGACCAAAGTTGACTTTTTGGTAAAAAGTTAACCTATTGGGTCAATGGGTCAGTCATTGGGTTAAGGATGGACCATTTTGAATAAAGTTGACTTTTTGGTCAGATATTGACTTATTGGGTCAATAATTGGTCATTATGTCAAAAATTGACTATTTTGACTAAAATTGACTTTTTGGTCAAATGTTGACCTATGGGGTCAATGAGTTGGTCATTGGGTCAGAAATTGACCATTTTGACCAAAGTTGACTTTTTTGTCAAAAGTTGACATCTTGGGTCAATTGGGTGGTCATTATATAAAAAATTGACAATTTTGCGAAAATTGACTTTTTGGTCAAAAGTTGAGCTATTGCGTCAATGGGTTGGTCATTATTCCAAAGTTGACTATTTTGACCAAAATTGACGTTTTGGTCAAAAGTTGACCTATTGGGTCAAAGATTGGCCATTTTGATCATAGTTGAGTTTTTGGTCAAAAGTTGACCTATTGGGTCGATGGGTTGGTCATTGGGTCAAGGATTGACCATTTTGACCAAAGTTGAATTTTTGGTCAAAGATTGACTTACTGGGTCAATAATTGGTCATTGGTTAAAAATTGACTATTTTGACCAATATTGAATTTTTTTGCCAAAAGTTGACCCATTGGATCAATGGGGTGGTGAGTGGGTTAGAAATTAACCATTTTGATCGAAGTTGACTTTTTTTGTTAAAAGTTAACATATTGGGTCAATGGGCTGGTCATTAGGTCAAAAATTTACTTTATTGACCAAAAATGACTTTTTGGTCAAAATTTGACCTATTGTGTTAATTGGTTAGTTATTGTGTCAAGGATTGATTATTTTGACTAAAGTTCACTTTTTAGTCAAAAGCTGACCTATTAGGTCAATGGGTTGGTCATTCGGTCAAGGATTAACCATTTTGATTAAAGTTGACTTTTTGGTCAGAGATTGACTTATTGGGTCAATAATTGATCATTATGTCAAAAATTGACTATTTTGGTGAAAAGTTGACATATTAGGTCTATGGGTTGATCATTGGGTCAAGGATTGACTATTTTGACCAAAGTTGACTTTTTGGTCAAAAGTTGACCTTTTGGGTTAATGGGTTGGTCTTTCAGTAAGAAGTAGACCATTTTAACCAAACTTGACTTTGTGGTTAAAAGTTGACCAATTGGGTTAATGATGTGGTCATTAGGTCTAGAATTGACAATTTTGACCAAAATTAACTTTTTGGTAAAAGTTTAACCTATTGGGTCAATGGGTTGGTCATTGGGTCGAGAACTAACCTTTTTGACCATAGTTGATTTTTTGGCCAAAAGTTGACCTATTGGGTCAACGGGTTGGTCATTGAGTAAAAGATTGACAATTTCGACCAAAGTTGACTTTTGGTCAGAGATTGACTTCTTAGGTCAATAATTGGTCATTCGGTCAAAAATTGATTATTTTGACAAGAATTTAATATTTGGTTAAAAGTTGACCCATTGGGTCAATTGGGTGGTCATAATGTCAGAAATTGACCATTTTGACCAAAGTTGACTTTCTGTCAAAAGTTGTCATGTTGGGTCAATGGGTTGGTCATTGGGTCAGAAATTGACAATTTTAACCAAACTTAACTTTTTTTTCAAAAGTTGATCTATCGGAACAATGGGGTGGTCATTAGGTATAAAATTGACTATTTTGACCAAAATTGACTTTTTGGTCAAATGTTGATGTATTGGGTCCATAGTTTGTTCATTGGGTCAATGATTAACCATTTTGACCAAAGTTGGCTTTTTGGTCAAAATTGGAACTATTGGGTCAGTAAGTTGGTTTTTGCGTCAAGGATTAACCATTTTGACCAAAGTTTACTTTTTGGTAGTTGGGTTATAAATTAACCATTTTGACCAAAGTCGACTTTTTGGTCAAAAGTTCAACTATTTGGTCAATGGGATGGTCATTAAGTCAAAAATTGAGTATTTTGACCAAAATTGACTTTTTTATCAAAAGTTGACCTATTTAGTCAAAGGGTTGGTCATTGGGTCAAGGATTGACCATTTTGACCAAATATGACTTTTTGGTCAGAGATTGACTTATTGGGTCAATAATTGGTCTTTAGTTTAAAAATTAACTATTTTGACCAAAATTAAAATTTTGATCAAAAGTTGGCCCATTTGGTCAACGGGGTGGTCATTGGGTCAAAAATTGACCATTTTATCTAAAGTTAACTTTTTGGATAATAACCTATTTGGTCAATGAGTTGGTAATTAGGTCAAGAATTGACCATTTTAACCAAAGATGACTTTTTGGTCAAAAGTTGACCTATTGGGTTAATGGGTTGGTCATTGGCTAAAAAATTGGCCATTTTGACCAAAGATGACTTTTGTGTCAAAAGTTGACCCTTTTGTTCAATGGGTTGGTCATTGGGTCAAAAATTGACCATTTTGACCAAAGTTGACTTTTTGGTCAAATGTTAACCTATTAAGTCAAGCGGTGGACTTTGGTAAAAAATTAACAATTTTGACTAAAATTGACTTTTTGGTCAAAATTTGACCTATTGGGTCAATGGGTTTATCATTGGGTAATGGATTGACCATTTTTACTAAAGTTGACTTTTTGGTCAGAGATTGACTTTTTTGGTCAATAATTGGTCATTAATTCAAAAATTGACTATTATGACCAAAATTGACTTTTTGGTCAAAAGTTGACCTATTAGGCCAATGCGTTGGTCATTGGGTCAAGGATTAATCATTTTGACCAAAGTTGACTTTTTGTTCAGATATTGACTTACTGGGTCAATAATTGGTCATTAGGTCAAAAATTGACTATTTTGACCAAAATTGACTTTTTGGTCAAAA
Source organism: Papilionanthe hookeriana x Papilionanthe teres (assembly GCA_022702705.1). NCBI lineage: Eukaryota > Viridiplantae > Streptophyta > Magnoliopsida > Asparagales > Orchidaceae > Papilionanthe > Papilionanthe hookeriana x Papilionanthe teres. Next base: position 32,467,741 of record CM040437.1, read on the forward strand.
GTTCACCAATGAGTCAATGGGTTGGTCGTTGGGTCAAGGATTGACCTTTTTGACCAAAGTTGAATATTTGGTCAAAAGTTGACCTTTTGGGTCAATGTGTTGGTTATTAGGTCAGAAATTGACTATTTTGAACAAATCGACTTTTTGGTCAAAAGTTGACATATTAGGTCAATGTATTGATCATTGGGTCGGAAATTGACCATTTTGACCAAAATTGACATTTGGTCAAAAGTTGACCTATTTGGTCAATTAATGGTGATTAGGCCATAATTGATTATTTTGACCAAAATTGACTTTTTGCTCAAAAGTTGACCTATTGGGTCAGTGGGTTGGTTATTGGGTGAAGGCTTGACCATTTTTAACAAAGTTGACTTTTTGGTCAGAGATTGGCTTCGGTCAATAATTTGTCATTAGGTTAAAAATTAACTATTTTGACCAAAATTAACTTTTTGATTATAGGTTGACCTATTGGTTCAATGGGTTGGTCATTGGGCCAAGGATTGTCAATTTTGACCAAAATTTACATTTTGGTAACAGATTGACTTATTGGGTCAATAATTGGTCATTAGGTCAAATATTGATTATTTTGATCAAAATTGACTTTATGGTCAAAAGTTGACCTATTGGGTCAATGAGTTGATCATTGGGTTAAATATTGACCATTTGGACCAAAGTTTAATTTTTGGTCAAAAGTTGACATATTTGGTCAATGGGTTGGTCATTAGGCCAGAAATTGACCATTTTCACCAAATCGACTTTTAGGTCAAAAGTTGACATATTAGGTCAATTTGTTGATCATTGGGTCGAAAATTGATCATTTTTACCAAAATTGACTTTTTGGTTAAAAGTTGACATATTGGGTCAAAGGGTGGTCTTTAGGTCAAAAATTTACTATTTTGACCAAAATTAATTTTTTGGTCAAAAGTTGATCTATTGGGTCAATGACTTGGTCAATGGGTCAAGGATTGACCATTTTGACGAAAGTTAACTTTTTGGTCAAAAGTTGTCCTATTGGGACAAAGATTGACCATTTTGACCATAGTTGACTTTTGGTCATTGGGTCAAAAATTAATAATTTAGACCAAAGTTGACTTTTTGGTCAAGAAATCATCTATTTGATCAATGGATTTGTCGTTAGGTCAAAAATTGACTATTTTGACCAAAATTGACTTTTGGGTCAAAAATTGACCTATTTAGTCAATGGGTCAATGAATGACGATTTTGACAAAAGTTGTCTTTTTGGTCAAAAGTTGACTTATTGAGTTAATGGGTTGGTTATTGGGTCAGAGATTGACTATTTTAACTAAAATTGACTTTTTGGTCAAAAGTTGACCTATTGGGTCAATGGGGTGGTTTTTAGATTAAAATTGATTATTTTGACGAAATTTTACTTTTTTGTCAAAAGTTGACCAATTGGGTCAATGGGTATGTCAATGCGTCAAGGATTGGCCATTTTGACCAAAATAGACGTTTGGTCAAAAGTTGTCCCATTGTGTCAATGGGGTGGTCATTAAGTCAAAAATAGACAATTTTGACAAAAATTATCTTTTTGGTCAAAAGTTGACTTATTAGGTCAGTGGGTTGGTCATTTGGTAAAGGATTGACCACTCTGACCAAAGTTGACTTTTTGGTCGAAGGTTAACTTATTGGGTCAATGGGGTGGTCATTGGGTCAAGGATAGACCATTTTGAACAAAGTTGACCTTTTGGTTAGAGATTGACTTATTGGGTCAAAAATTGGTCATTAGGTAAAAAATTGACTATTTTGACCAAAATTGACTTTTTGGTTAAAATTGACCTGTAGGGTCAATGGGTTGGTCATTGGGTCAGAAATTGATCATTTTAACCAAAGTTTACTTTTTGGTCAAAAGTGGACCTATTGGGTCAATTGGGTTGGCTTTATGTCAAAAATTCACAATTTTATCCAAAATTGACATTTCGGTCAAAAGTTGACATATTGGGTCAATGAGTTGGTCATTATGTCAAAAATTGACTATTTTGACCAAACTTGACTTTTTGGTCAAAAGTTGACCTATTGGGTCAATGGATTGGTCATTGGGTCAAGGATTAACCACTTTGACCAAAGTTGACTTTTTGGTTAGAGATTGACTTACTAGGTCAATAATTGGTCATTAGTTCAAAAAGTAACTATTTTGACCAAAATTGACCTTTTAGTCAAAAGTTGACCTATTGGGTCAATAGGTTGGTCATTGGGTCAAGAATTGACCATTTTGACGAAAGTTGACTTTTTGGTAATGATTGACTTTTTGGATCGATAATTAGTCATTGGAGTCGAAAATTGACTATTTTGACCAAAGTTGAATTTTCGAGTCAGAAGTTGACTCTATTTGAGTCGATGGGATGGTCATTAGTTGAAAATTGACTATTTTGACCAAATTTGACTTTTTAGTCGAAAGTTAACTATTTAGTCGATGGGTTGATCGGTGGATCGAGATTGACGATTTTGACAAAGTTTTCTTTTTGTCAAAAGTTGACCATTTTAACCAAAGTTGATTTTTTGGTCAAAAGTTGACCTATTGGGTCAATGGGGTGGTTGTTAGCTTATAAATTGACTATTCTGACCAAAATTTACTTTTTTATCACAAGTTCACCAATTTGGTCAATGTGTATGTCATTGTGTCAAGGATTGACCGTTTGGACCAAAATTGGCATTTTGGTCAAAAGTTGACCTATTTGGTCAATGGGGTGGTCATTAGGTTAAAAACTGACTTTTTTGACCCAAATTGTCTTTTTGGTCAAAAGTTGACCTATTTAGTCTATGGGTTGGTCATTTGGTCAAGGATTGACCATTCTGACCAAAGATGACTTTTTGCTTTAAAGTTAATCTATTAGGTCAATGGGTTGGTCATTAGATACAGGAATGACCATTTTGAACAAAGTTGACTTTTTGGTCAGAGCTTGAGTTATTTGATGAATAATTTGTCATTTGATCAAAAATTGATTATTTTGACCAAAATTGACTTGTTGGTCAAAAAGTTCACCTATTGGATCAATGGGTTGGTAATTGGGTCAGAAATTGACCATTTTGACCAAAGTAGACTTTTTGGTCAAAAGTTGACCTATTAGGTCAATTGGGTGGTCATTATGTCAAAAATTGTCAATTTTTTACCAAAATTGACTTTTTTGTCAAAGGTTGACCTATTGGGTCACTAAGCTGGTCATTATGTCAAAAATTTACTATTTTGACCAAATTTAACTTTTTGGTCAAAAGTTGACCTATTGCGTTAATAGGTTGGTCATTGGGTCAGGGATTGACCATTTTGACTAAAGTTAACTTTTTGGTCTGAGATTGACTTACTGGGTCATTATTTGGTCATTAGGTCAAAAATTGACTATTTAGACCAAAATTGAAACTTTGGTCAAAAGTTGACCCAATGGGTCAATGGGGTGGTCATTGGGTCAGAAATTGACCATTATGACGAAAGTTTATTTTTTGGTCAAAAGTTGACATATTGGGTCAATGGGTGGTCATTAGGTCAAAAATTGACAATATTGACCAAAATTGTCTTTTTGGTCAAAAGTTAACCTATTGTGTCAATGGGTTGGTCATTGGGTCAAGGATTGACTTTTTTTACTAAAGTTCACTTTTTGGTCAAAGGTTGAGCTATTGGGTCAATGGGTTGTTCATTAGGTCAAGGATTAACCATTTTGAACAAATTTGACTTTTTCGTCAGAAATTGACTTATTGGGTCAATAATTGGTCTTTTTTGCCAAAAATTGATTATTTTAGTCAAATGTTAACCTACTGGGTCTATGGGTTGGTCATTGGGTCAAGGATTGACCATTTTGACCAATGTTGACTTTTTTATCAAAAGTTAACTTATTGTGTTAATGGTCATGGGGTCAGAAATTGAACATTTTAACCAAACTTGACTTTTTGGTCAAAAGTTGACCTATTGGGTTAATGGGGTGGTCATTAAGTCAAAAATTTACAATTTTAACCAAAATTAATTTTTTGGTCAAAAGTTGACCTATTGGGTTAGTGGGTTGGTATTGGGTCAAGGATTGACCATTTTGACCAAAGTTGACTTTTTTGTCATTGGGTCAGAAATTAACTATTTTGACCAAAGTTGACCTTTTGGTCAAATGTTCTTCTATTTGGTCAATGGGATGGTCATTAGGTCAAAAATTGATTATTTTGACCAAAATTAACTTTTTGGTCAAAAGTTGACCTATTTAGTCAATGCGTTGGTCATTGGGTCAAGATTGACCCTTTTAACCAAAGTTATCTTTTTGGTCAAAAGTTGACCTTTTAGGTCAATGGGTTGGTTATTGGGTGAGAAATTGAACATTTTAACTAATGTTTATTTCTTAGTCAAAAGTTGACCTATTGGGTCGATGTCGTGGTTGTTAGGTTAAAAATTGACTATTTTGACAAATATTTACTTTTCTGTCAAAAGTTAACTATTTGGGTCAATGGGTATGTCATTATGTCAAGGATTGACGATTTTGATCAAAATTGACATTTATGTCAAAAGTTGACCTCTTGGGTTAATGGGGTAGTCATTAGGTCAAAATTTGACTATTTTGACCAAAATTATCTTTTTGGTCGAAAGTTGACTTATTTGGTCAAGGATTGACCATTCTGACCAAAGTTGACTTTTTGGTAAAAGTTGACATCTTGATTAGATTGATTAGTCGGTCATTAGGTTGAGGATAAACCATTTTGAACAAAGTTGACTTTTGGTCAGATATTGAATTGTTGGGTCAATAATTGGTCATTATGTAAAAACATTGACTATTTTGACTAAAATTGACTTTTTGGTCAAAAGTTGACCTATGGGGTTAATGGGTTGGTCATTGGGTCAGAAATTGACCAATTTGACTAAAGTTGACTTTCTTGTCAAAAGTTGACCTACTGGTCAATTGGGTGATCATTATATCAAAAAAAGACAATTTTGACAAAAAATTGACTTTTTGGTTAAAAGTTGACCTATTGAGTTAATGGGTTGGTCATTATGTCAAAAATTGACTGGTTTGACCAAAATTGACGTTTTCGTCAAAAGTTGACCTATTGGGTCATTGGGTCAAAGATTGACCATTTAGACTATAGTTGAGTTTTTGGTTGAAAGTTGACATATTGGGTCAGTGAGTTGGTCATTGGGTTTAGGATTGACCATTTTGACTAAAGTTGACTTTTTGGTCAGAGATTGACTTACTGGGTCAATAATTGGTCATTGGTCAAAAATTGACTATTTTGACCAAAATTAAATTTTTTGCCAAAAGTTGACCCATTAGGTCAATAAGGGTGGTGAGTGGGTTAGAAATTGACCATTTTGACCAATGTTGACTTTTTTGTCAAAAGTTGACATATTGGGTCAATGGGGTGGTTATTAGGTCAAAAATTTACTTTATTGACTAAAAGTGACTTTTTTTCAAAAGTTGATTTATTGTGTCAATTGGTTGGTTATTGTGTCAAGGATTGATTATTTTGACAAAAGTTCACTTTTTGGTCAAAAGTTGACCTATTGGGTCAATGGATTGGTCATTGGGTCAAGGATTGACCATTTTGATCAAAGTTAACTTTTTGGTCAGAGATTGACTTATTGGGTTAATAAATAATCATTATGCCAAAAATTGACTATTTTGGTCAAAAGTTGACATATTAGGTATTTGGGTTGGTCATTGGGTCAAGGATTGACCATTTTGACACAAGTTGACTTTTTGGCCAAATGTTGACCATTTGGGTTAATGGTTTAGTCATTTGGTAGGAAGTTGACCATTTTAACCAAACTTGAATTTTTAGTCAAAAGTTGACCAATTAGATTAATGACGTGGTCATTATGTCAAGAATTGACAATTTTGACCAACATTAACCTTTTGGTAAAAATTTAACCTATTGGGTCAATGGGTTAGTCAAAGATTAACCTTTTTTATCAAAGTTGATTTTTTGGCTAAAAGTTGACCTATTGGGTCAATGTTGGTCATTGAGTAAAAGATTGACAATTTCGACCAAAGTTGACTTTATGGTCAGAGATTGACTTCTTGGGTCAATAATTGGTCATTTGGTCTACAATTGATTATTTTGACCAGAATTTTATTTTTGGTCAAAAGTTGATCTATTAGAGTCGATTGGGTTGGTCGAAATGTCGAAATTGACCATTTTGACCAAAGTTGACTTTACGTCAAGCTGTCTATTGAGTCGATGGGTTGGTCATTAGGTCGAAGATTGACGATTTTGACCAAACTTATTTTTTGTCGAAAGTTGACTTGTCGAGTCGATAGAATTGGTCATTAGGTAAAAATTGGTACATTTTGACCAAATTGACTTTTTGGTCGAAATGTTGCCTGTTAGATCGATAGGTCGTTCATATGGTCAAGGACTGACCAGTTTGACCAATGTTGGCTTTTTGGTCAAAAGTTGACCAATTGGGTCAATGAGTTGGTTATTGGGTTAAGGATTGACCATTTTGACCAAAGTTGACTTTTTGGTCATTAGGTCAAAAATTAGCCATTTTAACCAAAGTTGACTTTTTGATCAAATGTTCGTCCATTTGATCAATGGGATGGTCATTAGGTCAAAAATTGACTTTTTGGTTAAAAGTTGACTTTATTTAGTCGATTGGTTGGTCATTGGATTGACGATTGACGATTTTGGCGAAGTTGTCTTTTTGGTCAAAAGTTGACCTATTGGATCAATGAGTTGGGTATTGGGTCAAAAATTGACCATTTTAATTAAACTTGACTTTTTGGTTAAAAGTTGACTTATTTGGTCATTGGGGTGGTTGTTATGTTAAAAATTGACTATTTTGACCAAAATTTACTTTTTTGTCAAAAGTTGACCTATTGGGTCAATGGGTATGTCAATGTGTCAAAGATTGGCATTTTGACCAAAATAGACATTTTGGTCAAATGTTAACCCATTGGATCAATGGGGTGGTCATTAGGTCAAAATTGACTATTTTGACCAAAATTGTCTTTTTGGTCAATAGTTGACCTATTATGTCAATTCGTTGGTAATTTGGTAAAGGAATGACCATTCTGACTAAAGTTGACTTTTTGGTAAAAGGTGAACATATTGGGTCAATGGGTTGGGCATTGGGTCGATGATAAACCATTTTGAACGAAGTTGACTTTTTAGTCAGAGATTGACTTATAAGGTCGATAATTGGTCATTAGGTAAAAAATTGATCTATTTTGACCAAAATTGACTTTTTGATCAAAGTTGACCTATTGGGTCGATGGGTTGGTCATTGGATCAAGGTTTGACCATTTTGACCGAAGTTAACTTTTTGGTCGAAAGTTGACTGTTAGGTCGATAGGTTGGTCATTAGGTTAAGGATTGACCATTTTGACCAAAGTTGACTTTTGTTCAGAGATTGTCGTCTTGGGCGAATAATTGGTCATTAGGTTAAAAGTTACTTTTTTGGCCGAAATTGAAGTTTTTGTCAATGTTGCCCTATTAGGTTGAGTGGTGGTCATTTGGTTAGAAATTAACCATTTTGATCGAAAGTTGACTTTTTGGTTAAAAGTTGACCTATTAGGTCAATGAGTTGTTAATTGGGTGAAGAATGACCATTTTGACCAAATATGACTTTTTGATCAAAAGTTGGCCTATTGTGTCAATGGATTGGTCATTTTGTCAAGGATTTACCATTCTTACCAAAGTTAATTTTTTGGTAAAAAGTTAACTCTTTGGGTCCATGGGTTGTTTATTAGGTCAAGGATTGATCATTTTGAACAAAGTTGATTTTTTCGTCAGAGATTGACTTATTGGGTCAATAATTGGTCATTAGGCCAAAAATTGACTATGTTGACTAAAATTGGTTTTTTGGTCAAAAGTTGACCTATTGGGTCAATGGGTTGTTCATTGGATCAGAAATTGACCATTTTGACCAAAATTAACTTTTTAGTCAAAAGTTGATCTATTGGGTCAATTGGGTGGTCATTATGTCAAAACTTTTCAATTTTGACCAAAATTGTCTTTTTGGTGAAAAGTTGACCTATGGGGTCAATGAGTTGGTCATTATGTCAAAAGTTGACTATTTTGACTAACATCGACTTTTTGGTCAAAAGTTGACCTATTGGGTCATTGGGTCAAAGATTGATCATTTTGACCACAGTTGCCTTTTTTATCAAAAGTTGACCTATTGGGTCAATGTGTTGGTCATTGGGTTAAGGATTGACCAATTTGACCAATGTTGACTTTTTGGTCGAGAGATTGGCTTACTTGGTCGATAATTGGTTATTAGATTAAAAATTGATTATTTTGACCAAAATTTAATTTTTGGTTAAAAGTTGACCAAATTGGTCAATGGGATGGTCATTGTGTCAGAAATTGACCATTTTAACCGAAGTTGGCTTTTTGATCAAAAATTGACAGATTGGCTCAATTGGGTGGTCATTAGGTAAAAAATTGACTATATTGACCAAAATTGACTTTTTGGTCAAAAGTTGACATATTGTATCAGTGGGTTGCCTATTGTGTCAAGGTTTGACAATTTTGATTAAAGTTCACTTTTTGGTCAAAAGTTGACCTATTGGGTCAATGGGTTGGTAATTGGGACAATAATTGATCATTATGTAAAAAATTAACGATTTTGGTCAAAAGTTGACCTACTAGGTCTATGGGTTGGTCATTGGGTCAAGGATTGACCATTTTGACAAAAGCTGACTTTTTAGTCAGAGTTTTGCTTACTGGGTCAATAATTGTTCATTAGGTAAAAAATTGATTAATTTGACCTAAATTGACTTTTAGGTCAAAAGTTGACCTATTGGGTCAATGGGTTGGTCATTGGGTCAAGGATTGACCATTTTGATGAAAGTTGACTTTTTGGTAACCAATTGACTTATTGGGTCAATAATTGGTCATTAGGTCAAAAATTGACTATTTTGACCAACTTTGACTTTTTGGTCATAAGTGACCTATTGGGTCAATGTATTGGTAATTGGGTCAAGGATTGACCATTTGATTAAAAGTTAACTTTTTGATCAAAAGTTGACCTGTTGGGTCAATGGGTTGTTTTTGGGTCAGAAATTGACCCTTTTAACTAAAGTTGATTTTTTGGTCAAAAGTTGACCTATTGGGTCAATGGGGTAGTTTTTAGGTTAAGAATTGACTGTTTTGACCAAAATTTACTTTTTTGTCAAAAGTTGACCAATTGGGTCAACTGGTATGTCTTTGTGTCAAGGATTGACCGATGGGACAAAAATTGGCTTTTTGGTCAAAAGTTGACCCATTTGGTCAATGGGGTGGTCATTAGGTTAAAAACTAACTTTTTTGACCAAAATTATCTTTTTGGTCAAAAGTTAACCTATTGGGTCAATTGGTTTGTCATTTGGTCAAGGATTGACCATTCTCACCAAAGATGACATTTTGGTTATAAGTTCACCTTTTGGGTCAATGGGTTAGTCATTAGGTCAAAAATTTACTATTTTAACCAAAGTTTCAAAAGTTGACCCATTGGGTCAATGGGGTGTTCATTGGGTCAGAAATTGACCATTATGAAAAAAGTTGATATTTTGGTCAACACTTGACATATTGGGTCAATGGGGTGGTTATTAGGTCAAAAATTGACTATATTGACCAGAACTGTCTTTTTGGTCAAAATTTGACCTATTGTGTCAATGAGTTGGTCATTGTGTCAAGGATTGACTATTTTTACTAAAGTTCACTTTTTGGACAAAAGTTGACCTATTGGATCAATGCATTAGTCATTAGGTCAAGGATTGACCATTTTGACCAAAGTTGACTTTTTGGTTAGATATTGACTTATTGGATCAATAATTGGTCATTATGTCAAAAATTGATTATTATGGTCAAATGTTAACCTATAGGGTCTATGAGTTGGTCATTGGGTCAAGGATTGACCATTTTGACCAATGTTGCCTTTTTAGTCAAAAGTTGACATATTGGGTAAATGGTCATTAGGTCAGAAATTGAACATTTTAACCAAACTTGATTTTTTTGGTCAAAAGTTGACCTATTGGGTTATGGGGTGGTCATTAGGTAAAAAATTGACAATTTTGACAAAAATTAATTTTTTGATCAAAAGTTGACCTATTGGATCAATGGGTTGGTATTGGGTCAAGGATTGACCATTTTGACCAAAGTTGACTTTTTAGTTAAAAGTTGACCTATTGGGTCAACGGGTTGGTCATTGAGTAAAAGATTGATAATTTTGAGCAAAGTTGATTTTTTGGTCAGAGATTGACATATTTGGTCAATAATTGGTCATTCGGTCAAAAATTGTTTATTTTAACTAAAATTTAGTTTTTGGTCAAAAGTTGACCCATTGGGTCAATTTAGTAGTCATTATGTCAAAAATTGACCATTTTGAACAAAGTTAACTTTTTGTCAAATGTTGACTATTAGGTTAATGGGTTGGTTATTGGGTCAGAAATTTACAATTTTGATCAAACCTGATTTTTTTGTCAAAGGTTGACCTATTTGTTCAATGTGGTGTTCATTAGGTAAAAAATTAACTATTTTGACCAAAATTAACTTATTGGTCAAAAGTGGACCTATTGGGTTAATCGGTTGTTCATTAGACAAAGGATTGACCATTTTGACCAAAGTTGACTTTTTGGTCAAAAATTGACCTATTGGGTCAATGAGTTGGTTATTGGGTCAAGGATTAACCATTTTGACAAAAGTTAACTTTTTGGTCATTGGGTTAGAAATTAACCATTTTGACCAAAGTTGACTTTTTATTCAAAAGTTCTTCTATTTGGTCAATGGGATGGTCATTATGTTAAAAATTAACTAATTTGACCAAAATTGACTTTTGGTCAAAAGTTGACCTATTTAGTCAATGGGTTGGTCATTGAGTCAAGGATTGACCATTTTAACCAAAGTTATCTTTTTGGTCAACAGTTGACCTATTAGGTCAATGGGTTGGTTATTAGGTGAGAAAATGAACATTTTAACTAAAGTTGATTTCTTAGTCGAAAGTTGACCTTTTAGGTCATTGGGGTCAGCTTGTTAGGTTAAGATTGACTATTTTAACAAAAAATTACTTTTTTGTCAAAAGTTGACCTATTGGGTCAATGGGTATGTCATTATGTCGAGGATTGACCATTTTGATTAAAATTGATATTTATGTCAAAAGTTGACCCCTTGGGTTAATGAGGTAGTCATTAGGTCAAAAATTGACTATTTCGACCAAAATTATCTTTTTGGTCAAAAGTTGACCTTTTGGGTCAATGGGTTGGTCATTTGGTCAAGGATTGACCATTCTGAACAAAGTTGACTTTTTGGTAAAAAGTTAACCTAGTGGGTCAATGGGTCAGTCATTGGGTATAGGATGGACCATTTTGAACAAAGTTGACTTTTGGTCAGATATTGACTTATTGGGTCAATAAATGGTCATTATTTCGAAAATTGACTATTTTGACTAAAATTGACTTTTTGGTCAAATGTTGACCTATGGGGTCAATGGGTTGGTCATTGGGTCAAAAATTGACCATTTTGACCAAAGTTGACTTTTTTGTCAAAAGTTGACCTCCTGGGTCAATTAGGTGGTCATTATATCAAAAATTGACAATTTTGACAAAAATTGACTTTTTGGTCAAAAGTTGACCTATTGAGTCAATAAATTAGTCATTATGTCAAAAATTGACTATTTTGACCAAAATTGACATTTTGGTCAAAAGTTAACCTATTGGGTCGTTGGGTCAAAGATTGACCATTTTGACCATAGTTTAGTTTTTGGCCAAAAGTTGACCTTTTGGGTCAATGGGTTAGTCATTGTGTCAAGGATTGACCATTTTGACCAAAGTTGAATTTTTGGTCAGAGAATGACTTGCTGGGTCAATAATCGGTCATTGGTCAAAAATTGACTATTTTGACCAAAATTAAATTTTTTGCCAAAGTTGACCCATTTGGTCAATAGGGTGGTGAGTGGGTTAGAAATTGACTATTTTGACCAAAGTTGACTTTTTTCGTCAAAAGTTGACATATTGGGTCAATGGGCTGGTCTTTAGGGCAAAATTTTAGTTTATTGACCAAAAATGACTTTTCGGTCAAAAGTTGACCTATTGTGTTAATTGGTTGGTTATTGAGTCAAGGATTGACTATTTTGACTAAAGTTTACTTTTTGGTTAAAAGTTGACATATTAGGTCTATGGGTTGGTCATTGGGTCAAGGATTAACCATTTTGACCAAAGTTGACTTTTTAGTCAAAAGTTGACTTTTTGGATTAATGGGTTGATCTTTTGGTAAGAAGTTGACCATTTTAACCAAACTTGACTTTTTGGTCAAAAGTTGACCAATTGGATTAATGACGTGGTCATTAGGTCAAGAATTGACAATTTTGTCCAAAATTAATTTTTTGGTAAAAGTTTAACCTATTGGGTCAATGGGTTGGTCATTTGGTCAAGGATTAACATTTTCGACCAAAGTTGATTTTTTTGCCAAAAGTTGACCTATTGGGTCTATGGGTTGGTTATTGAATAAAAGATTGACAATTTCGACCAAAGTTGACTTTTTGGTCAGAGATTGACTTCTTGGGTCAATAATTTGTCATTCGATCAAAAATTTATTATTTTCACCAGAATTTAATATTTGGTCAAAAGTTGACCTATTGGGTCAATTGGGTGGTCATAATGTCAGAAATTAACCATTTTGACCAAAGTTGACTTCTGTCAAAAGTTGTCCTATAGAATTCGATGGGTTAGTCATTGAGTCGAGAAATTGACGATTTTGCAAAGCTTAACTTTTTTGTCAAAAGTTGACCTATCGGGTCAATGGGGTGGTCAATAGGAAAAAAATTGACTATTTTGACCAAAATTGTCTTTTTGGTCAAATGTTGACTTATTGGGTCAATAGGTTGTTCATTGGGTCAAGGATTGACCATTTTGACCAAAGTTAGCTTTTTGGTCAAAATTTGAACTATTGGGTCAGTAAGTTGGTTTTTGCGTCAAGGATTGACCATTTTAACCAAAGTTTACATTTTGGTAAATGGGTTAGAAATTAACCATTTTGACCAAAGTTGACTTTTAGTCAAAAGTTTAACTATTTGGTCAATGGGATGGTCATTAGGTCAAATATTGACTATTTTGACAAAAATTGACTTTTTGGTCAAAAGTTGGCCTATTTAGTCGATGGGTTGGTCATTGGGTCAAGGATTAACCATTTTGAACAAAGTTGACTTTTTGGTCAGAGATTTACTTATTGGGTCAATAATTGGTCATTAGGACAAAAATTAACTATATTGACCAAAATTGAATTTTTGGTCAAAAGTTGACCCATTTGGTCAACGGGGTGGTCATTGGGTCATAAATTGACCATTTTATCCAAAGTTAACTTTTTGGTTAAAAGTTAACCTATTTGGTCAATGAGTTGGTAATTGGGTTAAGAATTGACCATCTTAAACAAAGATGACTTTTTGGTCAAAAGTTGATCAATTGGGTCAATGGGTTGATCATTGGGTCAAAAATTGACCATTTTGACAAAAGATGACTTTTTGGTCAAAAGTTGACCTGTTGGGTCAATGGGTTGGTCATTGGGTAAAAAATTGATCATTTTGACCAAAATTGACTTTTTGGTCAAAAGTTAACCTATTGGGTCAAGGGATGGACATTATGTCAAAAATTAACTATTTTGACCAAATTTGACTTTTTGGTCAAAATTTGACCTATTGGGTCTATGGGTTTGTCATTGGGTAATGGATTGACCATTTTGACCAAAGTTGACTTTTTTGTCAGAGATTGACTTATTTGGTCAATAATTTGTCATTAATTCAAAAAATGACTATTTTGACCAAAATTGACTTTTTGGTCAAAAGTTGAACTATTAGAGCGATGGGTTGGTCATTTAGGTCGAGGATTAATCATTTCGACCAAAGTTGACTTTTTGGTCAGATATCGACTTACTGGGTAAATAATTGGTCATTAGGTCAAAAACTGATTATTTTGACCAAAATTGACTTTTTGGTCAAAAGTTGACATATGAGTCAATGGGTTGGTCATTAGGTCGAGGAATGACCATTTTGACGAAGTTGAATATTTGGTCGAAAGTTTACTATTAGATTGATAGGTTGGTTATTGGTCAGAAATTAACCATTTTGAACAAATTAACTTTTTGGTCAAAAGTTAACTATTAGGTCAATGTGTTGGTCATTGGGTTGGAAATTGGCCATTTTGACCAAAATTGATTTTTTGGTCAAGAGTTGACCTATTTGGTCAATTGGTGGTCATTAGGTCAAAAATTGATTATTTTGACCAAAATTAACTTTTTAGTCAAAATTTTATTGGGTCAGTGGGTTGGTTATTGGGTGAAGGATTAACCATTTTGACCAAAGCTGACTTTTTGGTCAGAGATTGGCTTCTGGGTCAATAATTTATCATTAGGTCAAAAATTAACTATTTTGACCAAAATTAACTTTTTGGTCAAAGGTTGACCTCTTGGTTCAATGGGTTGGTCATTGGGCCAAGGATTGTTTATTTTGACCAAAGTTTACTTTTTGGTAACAGATTAATTTATTGGGTCAATAATTGGTCATTAGGTCAAAAATTGACTATTTTGACCAAAATTGACTTTTTGGTCAAAAGTTGACATATTGGGTCATTGGTTTAGTCATTGGGTCAATGATTGACCATTTGGACCAAAGTTTAATTTTTGTTCAAAAGTTGACCTATTGGGTCAATGGGTTGGTCATTGGGTCAGAAATTGAGTATGTTAACCAAATCAACTTTTTGGTCAAAAGTTGACATATTAGGTCATAGTGTTGGTCATTGGGTAGAAAATTGATCATTTTGACCAAAATTAACTTTTTGGTCAAAAGTTGACATATTGTTTCAAAGGGTGGTCTTTAGGTTAAAATTGACTATTTTGACCAAAATTGACTTTTTCGTCAAAAGTTGACCTATTGGGTGAATGTGTTGGTCATTGGGTCAAGGATTGACCATTTTGACCAAAGTTGACTTCTTGGTCAAAAGTTGTCCTATTGGGTCAAGGATTGACCATTTTGACCTTAGTTGACGTTTTGGTCATTGGGTCAGAAATTAAACATTTTGACCAAAGTTGACTTTTTGGTCAAAAGTTCATCTATTTGATCAATGGATTGGTCATTAGGTCAAAAATTGACTATTTTGACCAAAATTGACTTTTTGGTCAAAAGTTGACATGTATAGTCAATGGGTTGGTCATTGGGTCAATGATTGACGATTTTGACAAAAGTTGTCTTTTTGGTCAAAAGTTGACTTATTGGGTCAATGGGTTGGTTATTGGGTTAGAAATTGACCATTTTAGCTAAAGTTGACTTTTTGGTCAAAAGTTGACCTATTGGATCAATGGGGTGGTTATTAGGTTAAAAATTGATTATTTTGACCAAAATTTTATTTTTTGTCAAAAGTTGACCATTGGGTAAATGGGTATGTCAATGTGTCAAGGATTGGCCATTTTTACCAAAATAGACGTTTTGGCCAAAACTTGACCTATTGGGTTGGCATTTGATCAAGGATTGACCATTCTGACCAAAGTTGAATTTTTGGTAAAAGGTTAATCTATTGGGTCAATGGGTTGGTCATTGGGTCAAGGATAGACCATTTTGAACAAATTTGACCTTTTGGTCAGAGATTGACTTATTAGGTCTATAATTGGTCATTAGGTCAAAAATTGACTATTTTGACCAAAATTGACTTTTTGGTCAAAATTGACCTATAGGGTCAAAGGCTTGTTCATTAGGTCAGAAATTGACTATTTTGAACCAAAGTTAACTTTTTGGTCAAAAGTTAACCTATTGGGTCAATTGGGGTGGCTATATGTCAAAAATTGACAATTTTAACCAAAAATGACTTTTTGGTCAAAAGTTGACCTATTGGGTCAATGAGTTGATCATTATGTTAAAAATTGACTATTTTGACCAAAATTGACTTTTTGGCCAAAAGTTGACCTATTGGGTCAATGGGTTGGTCATTGGGTCAAGGATTAACCATTTTGACCATAGTTGACTTTTTGGTCAGAGATTCACTTACTGGGTCAATAATTGGTCGTTAGGTCAAAAATTAACTATTTTGACCAAAATTGAATTTTTGGTCAAAAGTTGACCCATTGGGTTACTGCGGGGCCATTGTGTCTGAAATTGACCATTTTGACCAAAGTTGACTTTTTTGTCAAAAGTTGATATATTGGGTCAATGCGGTGGTCATTAGGTCAAAAATTGACTATATTTACCAAAATTGATTTTTCGGTCAAAAGTTGACCTATTCTGTCAATGGGTTGGTCATTATGTCAAGGATTGATTATTTTGACTAAAGTTCAATTTTTAGTCAAAAGTTGACCTATTGGGTTAATGTGTTGGTCATTGGGTTAAGGATTGACAATTTTTATCAAAGTTGACTTTTTGGTGAGATATTGACTTATTGGGTCAATAATCGGTCATTATGTCAAAAATTGACTATTTTGGTCAAAAGTTGACCTATGGGGTTTATGGGTTGCCTATTGGGTCAAGGATTGGCCATTTTGACCAATGTTGACTTTTTGGTCAAAAGTTGACCATTTGAGTTAATGGGTTGGTCATTGGGTCAGAAATTGAGCATTTTGACCAAAGTTAACTTTTTTGTCAAAAGTTGACACATTGGTTCCATGGGGAGGTCATTAGGTCAAAAACTCACTATATTGACCAAAATTGACTTTTTGGTCAAAAGTTGACCTATTGTGTCAATGGGATGGTCATTATGTCGAGGATTGACTATTTTTACTAAAGTTCTTTTTTGATCAAAAGTTGACCTATTAGATCGATGGGTTGGTCACTTGGGTCGAGGATTGACCATTTTGACCATAGTTTACTTTTGTGTCGGAGATTGACTTATTGGGTCGATATTTAGTCATTATGTCGAAAATTGACTATTTTGGTCGAAAGTTGACCTATTGGGTCTATAGGTTGGTCATTGGGTCGAGGATTGACCATTTCGACCCATGTTGACTTTTTGGTCAAAAGTTACCTTATTGGGTTAACGTGTAGGTGATTTGGTCAAAAATTGACCATTTTAACCGAACTTTACTTTTTGGTCAAATGTTGACCTATCAGGTTAATGGGGGTGGTCATTAGGTCAAAAATTAACTATATTTACTAAAATTGACTTTTTGGTTAAAAGTTGACCTCTTGGGTCAATGGGTTGGTCTTTAGGTCAAGGATTGACCATTTTGACCAAAGTAGACTTTTTGGTCAAAATTTGATCTATTGGGTCATTGGGTTGGTCATTGAGTAAAAGATTGACAATTTCGACCAAAGTTGACTTTTTGGATAGAGATTGACTTATTGGGTAAATAATTGGTCTTTCAGTAAAAAATTGTTTATTTTACCAGCATTATGTCAGAAATTAGTCATTTTGACCAAAGTTAACTTTTTGTCAAAAGTTGTCTTGTTGGGTCAATTGGTTGGTCATTGGGTCAGAAATTGATAATTTTGACCAAACTTGTGTTTTTGTCAAAATTTGACCAATCGATTCAATGGGGTGGTCATTAGGTAAAAAATTGACTATTTTGACCAAAATTGACTTTTTAGTCAAAAGTAGACCTGTTGGGTCAATAGGTTGTTCATTGAGTTAAGGATTGACCATTTTAACCAAAGTTGACTTTTTGGTGAAAAGTTGAACTATTTGGTTAATGAGTTGGTTATTGGGTCAAGGATTGACCATTTTGACCAAACTTTACTTTTTTGGTCATTGGGTTAAAAATTAACCATTTTGACCAAAGTTGACTTTTTGGTCAAAAGTTCAACTATTTAGTCGATGGATGGTCATTAGGTCAAATATTGACTATTTTGATCCAATTGACTTTGTGATCAAAAGTTGACTTATTTAGTCAATGAGTTGGTTATTGGGTCAATGATTAACCATTTTGACCAAAGTTGTCTTTTTTGTCAAAAGTTGACCTAGTTGGTCAATGGATTGGTTATTGGGTCAGAAATTAACCATTTTAACAAAAGTTGACCTTTTGGTCAAAAGTTAAACTTTTGGGTCAATGTGGGTGGTTGTTAGGTTAAAAATTGACTATTTTGACCAAAATTTACTTTTTTGTCAAAAGTTAACCAATTTAGTCCATGGGTATGACATTGTGTCAAGGATTGACCATTTACACCAAAATTGACATTTTGGTCAAAAGTTGACCTATTGGGTCAATGGGTGGTCATTAGCTCAAAAATTGACTATTTTGACCAAAATTAACTTTCTGGTCAAAACTTGACCTATTGGGTCAATGGGTTGGTCATTGGGTCAAGATTTGACCATTTTGACCAAAGTTAACTTTTTGGTCAATAGTTGACTTATTGGGTCAATGGGTTGGTCATTGGGTTAAGGATTGACCATTTTGACCAAAGTTGACTTTTTTGTTAGAGATTGACTTATTGGGTCAATAATTTGTCATTAGGTCAAAAATTGACTGTTTTGGC
Source organism: Papilionanthe hookeriana x Papilionanthe teres (assembly GCA_022702705.1). Taxonomy (NCBI): domain Eukaryota; kingdom Viridiplantae; phylum Streptophyta; class Magnoliopsida; order Asparagales; family Orchidaceae; genus Papilionanthe; species Papilionanthe hookeriana x Papilionanthe teres. The sequence goes on from CM040437.1 coordinate 32,486,096, forward strand.
TAAATTTAATTTCTTGTTAAAAGTTGACCCATTGGGTCTTATTGGGTCAGAAATTGACCATTTTGACCAAAGTTGACTTTTTGGTCAAAAGTTGACCTATTATGTCAATGAGTTGGTAATTGGGTTAAGAATTGACCATTTTAACCAAAGTTGACTTTTTGGTCAAAAGTTGATATATTGTGCCAATGGGTTGGTCATTGGATCAAAAATTGACCATTTTGACCAGTCGACTTTTTGGTATAAAGTTGACCTATTGTGTCAATGGGTGGGCATTAGGTCAAAAATTGACTATTTTGAGTTAAATTTACTTTTAGTCAAAAGTTGACCTATCGGGTCAATGGGTTTGTCATTGGGTCAAGGATTACACATTTTGACCAAAGTTGACTTTTTGGGCAGAGATTGACTTATTGCTTCAATATTTGATCATTAGGTCAAAAATTGACTATTTTGACCAAAATTGAAATTTTTATCAAAAGTTGACCTATTTGGTCAATGAGTTGGTAATTAGGTCAAGATTTGACCATTTTGACCAAAGATGACTTTCTGGTCAAAAGTTGACATATTGGGTCAATGGGTTGGTCATTGGGTCAAAAATTGATCATTTTGACCAAAGTTAAGTTTTTGGTCAAAAGTTGACCTATTGGTTCAATGAGTTTGTCATTGGGTGACGGATTGACCATTTTGACCAAAGTTGACTTTTTGGTTTGAGATTGACTTATTGGGTCAATAATTGGTCATTAATTCAAAAATTGACTATTTTGATGTAAATTGACTTTTTGGTCAAAAATTAACCTATCAGGCCAATGGGTTGGTCATTTGGTCAAGGATTAATTATTTTAACCAAATTTGCCATTTTGGTCAAAAGTTGACATATTGGGTCAATGGGTTGGTCATTGGGTGTTGGATTGACCATTCTGACCAAAGTTGACTTTTTGATCAGAGATTGGCTTAATGGGTCAATTATTGGTCATTGGTAAAAAATTGACTATTTTGACCAAAATTGAATTTTTTGCCAAAAGTTGACCCATTAGGTCAATAAGGGTGGTGAGTGGGTTAGAAATTGACCATTTTGACCAATGTTGACTTTTTTGTCAAAAGTTGACATATTGGGTCAATGGGGTGGTCATTAGGTCAAAAATTTACTTTATTGACTAAAAATGACTTTTTGTTCAAAAGTTGACCTATTGTGTCAATTGGTTGGTTATTGTGTCAAGGATTGATTATTTTGACAAAAGTTCACTTTTTGGTCAAAAGTTGACCAATTGGGTCAATGGATTGGTCATTGGGTCAAGGATTGACCATTTTGATCAAAGTTGACTTTTTGGTCAGATATTGACTTATTGGGTCAATAATTAATCATTATGCCAAAAATTGACTATTTTGGTCAAAAGTTGACATATTAGGTCTATGTGTTGGTCATTGGGTCAAGGATTGACCATTTTGACCAAAGTTGACTTTTTGGCCAAAAGTTGACCTTTTGGTTAATGTTTTAGTCATTTGGTAGGAAGTTGACCATTTTAACCAAACTTGAATTTTTAGTTAAAAGTTGACCAATTGGATTAATGACGTGGTCATTAGGTCAAGAATTGATAATTTTGACCAATATTAACCTTTTGGTAAAAATTTAACCTATTGGGTCAATGGGTTGGTCATTGCGTCAAGGATTAACCTTTTTGATCAAAGTTGATTTTTTGGCTAAAATTTAACCTATTGGGTCAATATTGGTCATTAAGTAAAAGATTGACAATTTCAACCAAAGTTGACTTTATGGTCAGAGATTGACTTCTTGGGTCAATATTGATCATTCGGTCAAGAATTGATTATTTTGACCAGAATTTAATTTTTGGTCAAAAGTTGCCCATTGGGTCAATTGGGTGGTCAAAATGTCAGAAATTGACCATTTTGACCAAAGTTGACTTTACGTAAAAGTTGTTCTATTTGGTCGAAGGGTTGGTCATTGGGTCGAAATTGACAATTTTGACCAAACTTATTTTTTTGTCAAAAGTTGACCTATCGGGTCAATAGGGTGGTCATTAGGTAAAAAATTGACTATTTTGACCCAAATTGACTTTTTGGTCAAACGTTGCCCTACTAGGTCAATAGGTTGTTCATATGGTCAAGGATTGACCATTTTGACCAATGTTGCCTTTTTGGTCAAAAGTTGACCAATTGGGTCAATGAGTTGGTTATTGGGTCAAGGATTGACCATTTTGACCAAAGTTGACTTTTTGGTCATTAGGTCAAAAATTAACCATTTTAACCAAAGTTGGTTTTTTGATCAAAAGTTCATCTATTTGATCAATGGGATGGTCATTAGGTAAAAAATTGACTATTTTGACAAAAAATTGACTTTTTGGTTAAAAGTTGGCCTATTTAGTCAATTGGTTGGTCATTTATCAAAGATTGACGATTTTGACAGAAGTTGTCTTTTTGGTCAAAAGTTGACCTATTGGGTCAATGAGTTGGGTATTTGGTCAAAAATTGACCATTTTAATTAAACTTGACTTTTTGGTTAAAAGTTAACTTATTGGGTCATTGGGGTGGTTGTTATGTTAAAAATTGACTATTTTGACCAAAACTTACTTTTTTTTGTCAAAAGTTGACCTAGTTGGTCAATGGGTATGTCAATATGTCAAGGATTGGGCATTTTGACCAAAATAGACATTATGGTCAAATGTTAACCCATTGGATCAATGGAGTGGTCATTAAGTCAAAAATTGACTATTTTGACCAAAATTGTCTTAAAGTTGACCTATTATGTCAATTCGTTAGTAATTTGGTAAAGGAATGACCATTCTGACTAAAGTTGACTTTTTGGTAAAAGGTGAACATATTGGGTCAATGGGTTGGGCATTGGGTCAAGGATAAACCATTTTGAACAAAATTGACTTTTTGGTCCGAGATTGACTTATTGGGTCAATAATTGGTCATTAGGTAAAAAATTGATTGTTTTGACCAAAATTAACTTTTTAGTCAAAAGTTGACCTATTGGGTCAATGGGTTGGTCATTGGCTCAAGGTTTGACCATTTTGACCAAAGTTAAATTTTTAGTCAAAAGTTGGCCTATTAGGTCAATAGGTTGGTCATTAGGTCAAGGATTGACCATTTTGACCAAAATTGACTTTTTGTTCAGAGATTGACTTATTGGGCCAATAATTGGTCATTAGGTTAAAAATTACTTTTTTGGCCAAATTGAAGTTTTTGTCCAAAGTTGCCCCATTGGGTCAATGTGGTGGTCATTGGGTTAGAAATTAACCATTTTGACCAAAGTTGACTTTTTGGTTAAAAGTTGACCTATTAGGTCAATGAGTTGTTAATTGGGTGAAGAATGACCATTTTGACCAAATATGACTTTTTGGTCAAAAGTTGACTTATTGTGTCAATGGGTTGGTCATTTTGTCAAGGATTTACCATTCTTACCAAAGTTAATTTTTTGGTAAAAGGTTAACTCTTTGGGTCCATGGGTTGGTTATTGGGTCAAGGATTGATCATTTTGAATAAAATTAATTTTTTGGTCAGAGATTGACTTATTGGGTCAATAATTGGTCATTAGGACAAAAATTGACTATTTTGACTAAAATTGGTTTTGTGGTCAAAAGTTGACCTATTGGGTCAATGGGTTGTTCATTGGATCAGAAATTGACCATTCTGACCAAAATTAACTTTTTGGTCAAAAGTTGATCTATTGGGTCAATTGGGTGGTCATTATGTCAAAACTTTTCAATTTTGACCAAAATTATCTTTTGGTGAAAAGTTGACTGTGGAATTCGATGAGTTTGTCATTATGTCAAAAGTTGACTATTTTGACTAAAATTGGCTTTTTGGTCAAAAGTTAACCTATTGGGTCATTGTGTCAAAGATTGATCATTTTGAACACAGTTGACTTTTTTATCAAAAGTTGACCTATTGGGTCAATGTGTTGGTCATTGGGTTAAGGATTGACCAGTTTGACCAATGTTGACTTTTTGGTCAGAGATTGGCTTACTTGGTCAATAATTGGTCATTAGGTTAAAAATTGACCATTTTGACCAAAATTTAATTTTTGGTCAAAAGTTGACCCATTTGGTCAATGGGATGGTCATTGTGTCAGAAATTGACCATTTTAACCAAAGTTGACTTTTTGGTCAAAAATTGACATATTGGGTCAATTGGGTGGTCATTATAGTAAAAAATTGACTATATTGACCAAATTTGACTTTTTGGTCAAAAGTTGACATATTGTATCAATGGGTTGGTCATTGTGACAAGGTTTCACTATTTTGATTAAAGTTCACTTTTTGGTCAAAAGTTGACCTATTGGGTCAATGGGTTGGTCATTGGGTCAATAATTGGTCATTATGTAAAAATTGACGATTTTAGTCAAAAGTTGACCTACTGGGTCTATGGGTTGGTCATTGGGTCAAGGATTGATCATTTTGATAAAAGCTGACTTTTTAGTCAGAGATTTTCTTACTGGGTCAACAATTGTTTATTAGGTAAAAAATTGATTATTTTGACCTAAATTAACTTTTTGGTCAAAAGTTGACCTATTGGGTCAATGGGTTGGTCATTCGGTCAAGGATTGACCATTTTGAAGAAAGTTGACTTTTTGGTAACCGATTGACTTATTGGGTCATGAATTGGTCATTAAATCAAAAATTGACTATTTTGACCAACATTGACTTTTTGGTCAAAAGTTGACCTATTGGGTCAATGTATTGGTCATTGGGTCAAGGATTGAACATTTGGACTAAAGTTGACTTTTTGATCAAAAGTTAACCTTTTGGGTCAATGAGTTGATTATTAGGTCAAGGATTGACCATTTTGACCAAAGTTGACTTTTCGGTCAAAAGTTCATCTATTTGGTCAATGGGATGGTCAGTAGTACAAAAATTGACTATATTGACCAAATTTGACTTTTTGGTCAAAAGTTAACCTATTTAGTTAATGGGTTAGTCATTGGGTCAAGGATTGATGATTTTGACAAAAGTTTTCTTTTTGGTCAAAAGTTGACCTGTTGAGATCGATGAGTTGTTTTTGGGTCAGAAATTGACCATTTTAACTAAAGTTGATTTTTTTGGTCAAAAGTTGAACTATTGGGTCAATGGGGTAGTTTTTAGGTTAAGAATTGACTGTTTTGACCAAAATTTACTTTTTTGTCAAAAGTTGACCAATTGGGTCAATTGGTATGTCTTTGTGTCAAGGATTGACCGTTTGGACCAAAATTGGCATTTTGGTCAAAAGTTGACCCATTTGGTCAATGGGGTGGTCATTAGGTTAAAAATTGACTTTTTTGACCAAAAGTATCTTTTTGGTCAAAAGTTAACCTATTGGGTCAATGGGTTGGTCATTTGGTCAAGGATTAACCATTCTCACCAAAGATGACATTTTGGTTATAAGTTCACCTATTGGGTCAATGGGTTAGTCATTAGGTCAAAAATTTACTATTTTGACCAATATTGAAATTTTGGTCAAAAGTTGACCCATTGGGTCAATGGGTGGTCATTGCGTCAGAAATTGACTATTATGAAAAAAGTTCATATTTTGGTCAAAACTTGACATATTGGGTCAATGGGGTGGTCCTTAGGTCTAAAATTGACTATATAGATCAAAATTGTCTTTTTGATCAAAAGTTGACCATTGTGTCAATGAGTTGGTCATTGTGTCAAGATATGACTATTTTTACTAAAGTTCACTTTTTGGACAAAAGTTGAGCTATTGGGTCAATGAATTAGTCATTAGGTCAAGGATTGACCATTTTGACCAAAGTTGACTTTTTGGTTATATATTGACTTATTGGGTTGATAATTGTTCATTATGTAAAAAATTGATTATTATCGTCAAATTTTAACATATTGGGTCTATGAGTTGGTCATTAGGTCAAGGATTGACAATTTTGACCAATGTTGACTTTTTAGTCAAAAATTGACTTATTGGGTTAATGGTCAACATTTTAACTAAACTTGACTTTTTGGTCAAAAGTTGACCTATTGGGTTAATGGGGTGGTCATTAGGTCAAAATTGACAATTTTGACCAAAATTAATTTTTTGGTCAAAAGTTGAGCTATTGGGTCAATGGGTTGGTCATTGGGTCAAGGATTAACCCTTTTGACCAAAGTTGACTTTTTGGTCAGAGATTGACTTATTGGGTCAATAATTGGTCATTAGGACAAAAATTAACTATTTTGACCAATATTGATTTTTTGGTCAAAAGTTGACCCATTGGGTCAACGCGGTGGTCATTAGGTCATAAATTGACCATTTTGTCCAAAGTTAACTTTTTGGTTAAAAGTTAACCAATTTGGTCAATGAGTTGGTAATTGGGTCAAGAATTGACCATTTTAAACAAAGATGACTTTTTGGTCAAAAGTTGATCAATTGGGTCAATGGGTTGATCATTGGGGAAAAAATTGACCATTTTGACAAAAGATGACTTTTTGGTCAAAAGTTGACTTGTTTGGTCAATGGGCTGGTCATTGGGTTAAAAATTGATCATTTTGACCAAAGTTGACTTTTTGGTCAAAACCTATTGGGTCAAGGGATGGACATTAGGTCAAATATTAACTATTTTGACCAAAATTGACTTTTTTGTCAAAATTTGGCCTATTTGGTCAATGGGTTTGTCAATGGGTAACGGATTGACCATTTTGACCAAAGTTGACTTTTTTGTCAGAGATTGACTTATTTGGTCAATAATTGGTCATTAATTCAAAATTTGACTATTTTGACCAAAATTGACTTTTTGGTCAACAGTTGAACTATTTGGCCAATGGGTTGGTCATTGGGTCAAGGATTAATCATTTCGACCAAAGTTGACTTTTTGGTCAGATATCGTCTTACTGGGTCAATAATTGGTCATTAGGTTAAAAACTGACTATTTTGACCAAAATTGACTTTTTGGTCAAAAGTTGACATATGAGTTAATGGGTTGGTCATTGGGTCAAGGATTGACCATTTTGACCAAAGTTGAATATTTGGTCAAAAGGTTACCTATTAGGTCGATAGGTTAGTTATTGGGTCAGAAATTAACCATTTTGAACAAATTAACTTTTTGGTCAAAAGTTAACATATTAGGTCAATGTGTTAGTCGCTGGATTGGAAATTGATCATTTTGACCAAAATTGTCTTTTTGGTCAAAAGTTGACCCTTTTGGTCAATTGGTGGTCAATAGGTCAAAAATTGATTATTTTGACCAAAATTAACTTTTTAGTCAAAATTTTATTGGGTCAGTGGGTTGGTTATTGGGTGAAGGATTGACCATTTTGACCAAAGTTGACTTTTTGATCAGAGATTGGCTTCTTGGTCAATAATTTGTCATTAGGTCAAAAATTAACTATTTTAACCAAAATTAACTTTTTGGTCAAAGGTTGATCTACTGGTTCAATAAGTTAGTCATTGAGCCAAGGATTGTTTATTTTGACCAAAGTTTACTTTTGGTAACAGTTAACTTATTGGGTCGATAATTGGTCATTAGGTCGAAAATTGACTATTTTGACAAAAATTGACTTTTTGTCAAAAGTTGACATATTAGGCAATGGGTTGGTCATTGGGTCAAGGATTGACCATTTGGACCAAAGTTTAATTTTTGGTCAAAAGTTGACCTATTGGGTTCATGGGTTGGTCATTGGGTCAGAAATTGAGCATTTTGACCAAATCGGCTTTTTGGTCAAAAGTTGACATATTAGGTCAATGTGTTGGTCATTGGGTCGGAAATTGATCATTCTGACCAAAATTGACTTTTTCGTCAAAAGTTGACATATTGTGTCATTGGGTGGTCTTTAGGTCAAAATTGACTATTTTGACCAAAATTGATTTTTTAGTCAAAAGTTGACCTATTGGGTGAATGGGTTGGTCATTGGGTCAAGGATTGACCATTTTGACCAAAGTTGACTTTTTGATCAAAAGTTGACTTATTGGGTCAATGGGTTGGTTATTAGGTTAGAAATTGACCATTTTAACTAAAGTTGACTTTTTTGTCAAAAGTTGGTCTATTGGGTCAATGGGTTGGTTATTAGGCTAAAAATTGATTATTTTAACCAAAATTTTATTTTTTATCAAAAGTTGATCAATTGGGTAAATGGGTATGTCAATGTGTCAAGGATTGGCTATTTTTACCAAAATAGACGTTTTGGTCAACAGTTCTCTCATTGTGTCAATGGGGTGGTCATTAGGTTCAAAATTGACATTTTTGACCAAAATTATCTTTTTGGTTAAAAGTTGACCTATTGGGACAATGGGTTGGCATTTGGTAAAGGATTGACCATTCTGACCAAAGTTGAATTTTTGGTAAAAGGTTAACCTATTGGGTCAATGGGTTGGTCATTGGGTCAAAGATAGACCATTTTGAACAAACTTGACCTTTTGGTCAGAGATTGACTTATTGGGTTAATAATTGATCAATAGGTCAAAAATTGACTATTTTGACCAAAATTGACTTTTTGGTCAAAATTGACATATAGGGTCAATGACTTGGTCATTGGGTCAGAAATTGACCATTTTAACCAAAGTTGACTTTTTGGTCAAAAGTTGACCTACTGGGTCAATTGGTGGCTTTATGTCAAAAATTGACAATTTTAACCAAAATTGACTTTTTGGTCAAAAGTTGACCTATTGAGTAAATGAGTTGGTCATTATATTAAAAATTGACTATTTTGACCAAAATTGACTTTCTGGTAAAAAGTTGAACTATTGGGTCGATGGGTTGGTCATTGGATCGAGGATTAACCATTTTGACCAAAGTTGACTTTTTGGTCAGTGATTGACTTACTGGGTCAATAATTGGTCATTAGGTAAAAAATTAACTATTTTGACCAAAATTGAATTTTTGGTCAAAAGTTGACCCATTGGGTCAATGTGGTGGCCATTGTGTCTGAAATTGACAATATTGACCAAAGTTGTCTTTTTGGTCAAAAGTTGATATATTGGGTCAATAGGGTGGTTATTAGGTCAAAAATTGACTATATTTACCAAAATTGACTTTTCGGTCAAAATTAACCTATTCTGTCAATGGGTTGGTCATTATGTCAAGGATTGATTATTTTGACTAAAGTTCAATTTTTGGTCAAAAGTTGACCTATTAGGTTAATGGGTTGGTCATTGGGTTAAGGATTGATAATTTTTACCAAAGTTGACTTTTTGGTGAGATATTGACTTATTGGGTCAATAATCGGTCATTATGTCAAAAATTGGTATTTTGGTCGAAAGTTGACCTATGGGAGGTTACTTTATTAGATTGAGGATTGGCCATTTTGACCAATGTTGACTTTTTGGTCAAAAGTTGACCAATTGAGTTAATGGGTTGGTCATTGGGTCAGAAATTGATCATTTTGACCAAAGTTGACTTTTTGGTCAAAAGTTGACACATTGGGTCCATGGGGTGGTCATTAGGTTAAAAATTAACTATATTAACGAAAATTGACTTTTTGGTCAAAAGTTGACCTACTGTGTCAATGGGATGGTCATTATGTCAAGTTTTGACTATTTTGACTAAAGTTCTCTTTTTGGTCAAAAGTTGACCTATTGGGTCAATGGGTTGGTCACTGGGTCAAGGATTGACCATTTTGACCATAGTTTACTTTTGTGTCAGAGATTGACTTATTGGCTCAATATTTGGTCATTATGTCAAAAATTGACTATTTTGGTCAATAGTTGACTTTTTGGGTCTATAGGTTGGTCATTGGGTCAAGGATTGATCATTTCGACCCAAGTTGACTTTTTGGTCAAAAGTTACCTTATTGGGTTAATGTGTAGGTGATCGGGTCAAAAATTGACCATTTTAACTGAACTTTACTTTTTGGTCAAATGTTGACCTATCAGGTTAATGAGGGTGGTCATTAGGTCAAAACTTAACTATATTTACTAAAATTGACTTTTTGGTCAAAAGTTGACCTCTTGGGTCAATGGGTTGGTCTTTAGGTCAAGGATTGACCATTTTGACCAAAGTAGACTTTTTGGTCAAATGTTGATCTATTGGGTCATTGGGTTGGTCATTGAGTAAAAGATTGACAATTTCGACCATAGTTGACTTTTTGGATAGAGATTGACTTATTGGGTAAGTAATTGGTCTTTCAGTAAAAAATTGATTATTTTTACCAGAATTATGTCAGAAATTAAACCATTTTGACCAAAGTTGACTTTTTGTCAAAAGTTGTCTTATTGTGCCAATTAGTTGGTCATTGGGTCAGAAATTAACAATTTTGACCAAACTTGTGTTTTTTGTCAATAGTTGACCAATCGGTTCAATGGTGTGTTCATTAGGTAAAAATTGACTATATTGACCAAAATTGACTTTTTAGTCAACAGTAGACCTGTTGGGTCAATAAGTTGTTCATTGAGTCAAGGATTGACCATTTTGACCAAAGTTGAACTATTGAGTCAATGAGTTGGTTATTGGGTCAAGGATTGACCATTTTGATCAAACTTTACTTTTTGGTCATTGGGTTAAAAATTAACCATTTTGACCAAAGTTGACTTTTTAATCAAAAGTTCAACTATTTGGTCAATGGGATGGTCATTAGGTTAAATATTGACTATTTTGACCCAAATTGACTCTGTGATCAAAATTTGACCTATTTAGTTATTGGGTTGGTTATTGGGTCAAGGTTTCACCTTTTTGACCAAAGTTGTCTTTTTTGTCAAAAGTTGACCTATTGGGTCAATGGATTGGTTATTGGGTCAGAAATTGACCATTTTAACAAAAGTTGACCTTTTGGTCAAAAGTTAAACTTTTGGGTCAATGTGGGTGGATGTTAGGTTAAACATTGACTATTTTGACCAAAATTTACTTTTTTGTCAAAAGTTAACCAATTGAGTCCATGGGTATGACATTGTGTCAAGGATTGACCATTTACACCAAAATTGACATTTTGGTCAAAAGTTGACCCATTGGGTCAATGGGTGGTCATTAGCTCAAAAAATGACTATTTTGACCAAAATTAACTTTTTGGTCAAAATTTGACCTATTGGGTCAATGGGTTGGTCATTGGGTCAAGATTTGACCATTTTGAACAAAGTTAACTTTTTCTTCAATAGTTAACTTATTGGGTCTATGGGTTGGTCATTGGGTCAAGGATTGACCATTTTGACCAAGGTTGACCTTTTTGTTAGAGATTGACTTATTGGGTCAATAATTGGTCATTAGGTCAAAAATTGACTGTTTTGGCCAAATTGAATTTTTTGTTAAAAGTTGACTCTTTGGGTCTTATTGGGTCAGAAATTGCCCATTTTGACCAAAGTTGACTTTTTGGTCAAAAGTTGACCTATTATGTCATTGAGTTGGTAATTGGGTTAAGAATTGACCATTTTAACCAAAGATGACTTTTTGGTCAAAAGTTGATATATTGGGCCAATGGGTTGGTCATTGGATCAAAAATTGACCATTTTGACCAATCGACATTTTGGTATAAGGTTGACCTATTTGCTCAATGGGTGGGCATTAAGTCAAAAATTGACTATTTTGAGTTAAATTTACTTTTGGTCAAAAGTTGACTTATTGGGTCAATGGGTTTGTCATTGGGTGAAGGATTGCACATTTTGACCAATGTTGACTTTTTGGTCAGAGATTGACTTATTGCTTCAATATTTGATCATTAGGTCAAAAATTGATTTTTTTGACCAAAATTGAATTTTTTGTCAAAAATTGACCCATTGGGTCGACGTGGTGGTCATTGAGTCAGGAATTGACCACTTATTTCAAAGTTAACCTTTTGGTCAAAAGTTGACCTATTTGGTCAATGAGTTGGTAATTAGGTCAAGATATCATGACCATTTTGACCAAATATGACTTTTTGGTCAAAAGTTGACATATTGGGTCAATGGGTTGGTCATTGGGTCAAAAATTGACCATTTTGACCAAAGTTAACTTTTAAGTCAAAAGTTGACCTATTGGGTCAATGGGTTTGTCATTGGGTGACGGATTGATCATTTTGACCAAAGTTGAATTTTGGGTTTGAGATTGACTTATTTGGTCAATAATTGGTCATTAATTCAAAAATTGACTATTTTGACGTAAATTGACTTTTTGGTCAAAAATTGACCTATCAGGCTAATGGGTTGGTCATTTGGTCAAGGATTAATTATTTTAACCAAATTTGCCATTTTGGTCAAAAGTTGACATATTGGGTCAATGGGTTGGTCATTGGGTGTAGGATTGACCATTTTGACCAAAGTTGACTTTTTGGTCAGAGATTGGCTTGTTGGGTCAATAATTGGTCATTAGGTTAAAAATTAACTGTTCTGGCCAAAATTAACTTTTTGGTCAAAGGTTGACCGATTGGGTCAATAGATTGGTCATTGAGTCAAGGATTGACCATTTTGACCAAAATTGACTTTTTGTAACATATTGACTTATTGAGTCGATAATTGTTCATTAGGTAAAAATTAACTATTTGACAAAATTAACTTTTTGGTCGAAAGTTGACTATTAGATCGATGGTTTGGTCATTGGATCAAGGATTGACCATTTTAACCAAAGTTGACTTTTTTAGTCAAAAGTTGACCTATTGGGTCAATGGATTGGTCATTGAGTCAGAAATTGACCATTTTAACCAAATCTACTTTTTGTTCAAAAGTTGACGTATTAGTTCAATGTGTTGGTCTTTGGGTCGAAAATTGACCATTTTTACCAAAATGACTTTTTGGTCAAAAGTTGACATATTGGGTCAATGGGTGGTCATTAGCTCAAAAATTGACTATTTGACCAAAATTGACTTTTTGCTCAAAAGTTGACCTATTGAGTTAATTGGTTGGTCATTAGGTCAAGGATTGACCATTTTGACCAAAGTTGAATTTTTGGTCAAAAGTTGACTTATTGGGTCAATGAGTTGGTTATTGGGTCAAGGATTGACCATTTTGACCAAAGTTGACATTTTGTTCATTGGGTCAGAAATTAACCATTTTGGAAAAAGTTGACTTTTTGCTCAAAAGTTCATCTATTTGGTCAATGGGATGGTCATTAGGTCAAAAACAGACTATTTTGACCAAAATTTACTTTTTGGTCAAAAGTTGACCTATTTAGTCAGTGGATTAGTCATTGGGTCAAGGATTGACGATTTTGACAAAAATTATCTTTTTAGTCGAAAGTTGACTTGTTGGGTCGATGGGTTGGTTATTAGGTCGAGAGATTAACCATTTTAACTAAAGTTGACTTTTTGGTCAAAAGTTGTCCTGTTGGGTCAATGGGGTGGTTGATAGGTTAAAAATTGAGTATTTTGACCAATATTTACTTTTTTGTCAAAAGTTGACCTATTCGATCAATGGGTTGATCTTTTGGTCAAGGATTTACCATTCTGACCAAATTATCTTTTTGGTAAAAAGGTAACCTATTGGGTCAATGGGTTGGTCATTAGGTCAAAAATAGACGATTTTAACCAAAATAGACTTTTTGGTCAAAAGTTGACATATTAGGTCAAAGGGTTAGTAATTGGGTCATAAATTGACCATTTTGACCAAAGTTGACTTTTTTGTCAAAAGTTGACTTATTGGGTCAATTGGGTTAGCATTATGCAAAAATTGACATTTTTGACCAAAATTAACTTTTTGCAATTTTGGTCAAAAATTGACCTATTGGGTCAAAGATTGACCATTTTGACCAAAGTTGACTTTTTGGTCAGAGATTGACATAATGGGTCATTAATTGGTCATTAGGTAAAAAATTGACTATTTTGACCAAATTTGAATTTTTGGTCAAAATTTGACCCATTGGGTCAATGGGGTGGTCATTGGGTTAGAAATTGACCATTTTTACTAAAGTTAACATTTTGGTCAAAAGTTGATATATTGGGTCAGTGGGGTGGTCATTAGGTTAAAAATTGACTATATTTACTAAAATTGACTTTTTGGTCAATGGTTGACCTATTATGTCAATGGGTTGGTCATTATATCAAGGATAGACTATTTTGTCTAAAGTTCACTTTTTTGACAAAAGTTTACCTATTGGGTCAACGGGTTGGTCATTGGGTCAATTATTGACCATTTTTACGAAAGTTAACTTTTTGGTGAGATATTGACTTATTGGATCAATAATCGGTCATTATGTCAAAAATTGACTATTTTGGTCAAAAGTTGACCTATTGAGTCTATGGGTTGGTCATTAGGTCAAGGATTGACCATTTTGACAAACATTGACTTTTGGGTCAAAAGTTAACCTATTGGGTCAATGGGTTAGTAATTGAGTAAAGATTGACAATTTCGACCAAAGTTGACTTTTTGGTAAGAGATTGACTTATCAGGTCAATAATTGGTCATTAGGTCAAAAATAGATTATTTTGACCAAAATTTAATTTTAGGTCAAAAGTTGACCTATTGGGTTAATGGGTTGGTCATTGGGTCAAGGATTGACCATTTTGACAAAAATTAACTTTTGGGTTACAGATTAACTTATTGGGTAAATAATTGGTCATTAGGTTAAAAATTGACTATTTTGATGAAAATTGACTTTTTAGTCAAAAGTTGACCTATTGGGTCAAATGTTTGGTCATTGGGTCCGAAATTGATCTTTTTAATAAAAGTTGACTTTTTGGTCAAAAATTGACCAATTGAGTCAATGGGTTGGTCATTGGTTCAGAAATTGACCATTTTGACCAAATTTGACTTTTGGTCAAAAGTTGACTTATTGGGTCAATGCAGTGGTCATTTGCTCAAAAATTAACTATATTAATCAAAATTGACTTTTTGGTCAAAATTTGACCTATTGGGTCATTGTGTCAACGATTTATCATTTTGACCAAAGTTGGCTTTTTTGTCAAAAGTTGGCCTATTGGGTCAATGGGTTGGTCAATGGGTCTAGGACTGACCATTTCGACCTAAGTTAACTTATGGTCAGAAGTTAACCTATTGCGTCAAAGGGTTAGTTATTGGGTCTAGGATTTACGATTTTGGCCGAAGTTGACTTTTGGTTGGAGATTGACTTATTGGGTCATTAATTAGTCATTCGGTCATAAATTGATTACTTTTACCAATATTTAGTTTTTGGTCAAACGTTGACCCATTAGGTCGATTGGGTGGTCGTTATGCCAGAAATTGACCATTTTGACCAAAGACTTTCTGTCAAAAGTTGTCTAATTGGGTCAATGGGTCAGAAATTGATAATTTTGACCAAACTTGACTTTTTGTCAAAAGTAGACCTATTGGGTCAAAGGAGAGGTCATTAGGGAAAAAATTAACTATTTTTGACCAAAATTGACTTTTTGGTCAAAATTTGACCTATTGGGTCATTGTGTCAATGATTGACCATTTTGACCAAAGTTGACTTTTTTGTCAAAAGTTGACTTATTGGGTCAATGGGTTGGTCAATGGATCTAGGACTGACCATTTCGACCTAAGTTAACTTATGGTCAGAAGTTGACCTGTCGCGTCAAAGGGTTAGTCATTGGGTATAGGATTTACGATTTTGGCCGAAGTTGACTTTTGGTCAGAGATTGACTTATTGGGTCATTAATTCTTCATTCGGTCATAAATTGATTACTTTTATCAGAATTTAATTTTTGGTCAAACGTTCACCCATTAGGTCGATTGGGTGGTCGTTATGTCAGAAATTGACCATTTTGACCAAAGACTTTCTGTCAAAACTTGTCTAATTGGGTCAATGGGTTGGTCATTGGGTCAGAAATTGATAATTTTGACCAAACTTGACTTTTTATCAAAAGTAGACCTATTGGGTCAAAGGGGAGGTCATTAGGGCAAAATTAACTATTTTGACCAAAATTGACTTTTGGTCAAAAGTTGACTTATTGGGTCAATAGGTTGTTCATTGGGTTAAGGGTTGGCCATTTTGACCAAGGTTGACCTTTTTGGTTAAAAGTTATCCTTTTGGGTCAATGAGTTCGTTATTGGGTCAAGGATTGACCATTTTGACCAAAGTTGAATTTTTGGTCATTGGGTTATAAATTAACTATTTTGGCCCAAGTTGATTTTTTGGTTAAAAGTTCATCTATTTTGTCAATGGTATGGACATTAGGTCAAATATTGACTATTTAACCAAAATTGACTTTTTGGTCAAAAGTTGACCTATTTAGTCAATGAGTAGGTCGTTGGGTCAAGGATTGACCATTTTGACCAAAGTCGTTTTTTTGGTCAAAAGTTGCCCTATATGGTCAATGGGTTGGTTATTGGGTCAACAATTGACCATTTTAACAAAATTTGACTTTTTGGTCAAAAGTTATACTTTTGGGTCAATGGGGTGGTTGTAAGGGTAAAAATTGACTATTTTGACCAAAATTTACTTTTTGTCGAAAGTTCTCAATTGGGTCGATGGGTATGACATTGTGACAAGGATTGACCATTTTGATCAAAATTGACATTATGGTGAAAGTTGACCCAATGGGTGAATGGGTGATCATTAGGTCGAAAGTTGATTGATGTGTCATCGGGTCGAACTTTGATGCATATTGATCGAAGTTATCTTTTTGGACAAAAGTTGACTTATTCGGTGAATTGGTTGGTCATTGGGTCAAGGATTGACCATTTTAATCAAAGTTGTCTTTTTGGTGAGAGATTGACTTATTTGGTCAATAATTGGTCATTAGGTCAAAAATTGACTATTTTGACCAAAATTAAATTTTTGGTCAAAAGTTGACCCATTGCGTCAATGGGTAGTCACTAGGTCAGAAATTGACCATTTTGATCAAAGTTGACTTTTCTGTCAAAAGTTGGACTATTAGGTCAATGAGTTGGTAATCGGGTCAAGAATTGACCATTTTGACCAAAGAAGACTTTTTAGATCGAAAGTCGACCTATTAGGTCGATGGGTTGGTCGATGGATCGAACATTGACCATTTTGACCGATTGACGTTTTGGTCGAAAGTTGACTGTTGGGTCGATGGGTGGGCATTAGAGTCAAAATTCATTATTTAGACAAAAATTGACATTTTAGTCAAAAGTTGACCTATTGGGTCAATAGGTATGTCATTGGGTCAAGGAGTGACCATTTTGACCAAACTTGACTTTTTAGTCAGAGATTGACTTATTGGGTCAATAATTGGTCATTGGTCAAAACTTGACTATTTTGACCAAAGTTGAATTTTTGGTCAAAAGTTGACTGATTAGATTGATGGGGTGGTCATTGTGTTTGAAATTGACCATTTTAACCAAAGTTGACTTTTTGGTCAAAAGTTGATATATTGGGTCAATGGTGTGGTCATTAGGTCAAAAATTGACTATATTTACCAAAATTGACTTCTTGGTCAAAAGTTGACCTATTGTGTCAATGGTTTGGTCATTATGTCAAGGATCATCTATTTTGACTAAAGTTCACTTTTTGGTCAAAAGTTGACCTATTGGGTTAATGGGTTGGTCATTGGGTTAAGAATAGACAATTTTTACTAAAGTTGATGTTTTGGTGAGATATTCCCTTATTAGGTCAATAATGGGTCATTATGTCAAAAAATGACTATTTTGGTCAAAAGTTGACCTATTGGGTCTATGGGTTGGTCCTTGGGTTAAGGATTAGCCATTTTGACCAATGTTGACTTTTTGGTCAAAAGTTGACCAATTAAGTTAATGAGTTGGTCATTGGGTCAGAAATTAACCAATTTGACCAAAGTTGACTTTTTGGTCAAAAGTTGACCTATTGGGTCAAGAGGTGGACAATGGGTGAAGGATTGACCATTTTGACCAAAGTTGACTTTTTGGTCAGAGATTGACTTACTGAGTCAATAATTGGTCATTAGGTAAAATATTGACTAATTTGACGAAAATTAACTTTTTAGTCAAATGTTGCGCTATTGGGTCAATGGGTGGGTCATGGGTCAAGGATTAACCATTTTGACCAAAATTATCTTTTTGGTAAAAGATTGACTTATTGGGTCAATAATTGGTGATTAGGTCAAAAATTGATTATTTAGACCAAAATTGGTTTTTTAGTCAAAAGTTGACCAATTGGATCAATGGTTGGTCATTTGGTCAAGGATTGACAATTTTGACCAAAGTTGACTTTTTGGTCAAAAGTTGACCTATTGGGACAAAAATTGACCATTTTGATCAAATTGATTTTTTGGTCAAAAGTTGACATATTAGGTCAATGTGTTGGTCATTGGGTCTGAAATTGACCATTTTGACCAAAATTGACTTTTTCATCGAAAGTTGACCTATTTGGTCACTGGGTTGGTCATTGGGTCAAGGATTGTCCATTTTGAATAAAGTCGACTTTTTGGTCAAAAGTTGACTTAATGGGTCAAAACGTTTGTTATTTGGTCGAGGATTGACCATTTTGAGCAAAGTTGACTTTTTGGTCATTGGGTCAAAAATTAATCATTTTGACCAAGGTTGACTTTTTGGTCAAATGTTCATCTATTTGGTCAATGGGATGGTCATTTGGTCAAAAATTGACTATTTTGAGCATGATTGACTTTTTGGTCAAATGTTGACCTATTTAGTCAATAGGTTGGTCATTGGGTCAAGGATTGACGAGTTTGACAAAGTTGTCTTTTTGGTCAAAAGTCGACCTATTGGGTCAATGGGTTGGTTATTGGGTTAAAAATTGACTATTTTGACAAAATTTTACTTTTTGTCAAAAGTTGACCAATTTGGTCAATGTGTATGTCATTGTGTCAAGGAATGACCATTTTGACCAAAATTTATATTTTAGACAAAAGTTGACCCATTGGGTCAATGGGTTGGTCATTTTGTCAAGGATTGACCATTATGACTAAAGTTAACTTTTTCGTAAAAAGTTAACCGATTGGGTCAATGGGTTGGTCATTTGGTCAAGGATAAACAATTTTAAACAAAGTGACATGGTAAGAGATTGACTTATTGGGTCAAAAATGGTCATTCAGTAAAAAACTGATTTTTTTGATAAAAATTGACTTTTGGTTAAAAATTTGACCTATTAGGTCAATGGATTGGTCATTGGGTCAGAAATTGACCATTTTGATCAAAGTTGACTTTTTGGTCAAAAGTTGACCTATTGGGTCAATTGGGAGGTCATTATGTGAAAAATTGTCAATTTTGACCAAAATAGACTTTCTGGTCAAAAGTTGACCTATTGGGTCATTGAGTTGGTCGTTATGTGAAAATTGACTATTCTGACCAAAATTCACTTTTTGGTAAAAAGTTGACCTATTAGGTCATTGGGTCAAAGATTGACCATTTTGTCCATAGTTGACTTTTTGGTCAAAATTTTACCAATTCTGTATATTGGTTGGTCATCAGGTTAAGGATTGATCATTTTGACCAAAATTGACATTTGGTGAAAAGTTGACCCATTGGGTCAATGGAGTGGTCATTAGGTCAAAAATTGACTATTTTGACCAAAATTGTCTTTTTGGTGAAAAGTTGACCTATTGGGTCAACGAGTTGGTCATTTGGTCAAGGATTGACTATTCGGATCAAAGTTAACTTTTTGGTAAAAAATAAACCTTTTGGTTCAATGGGTTGGTCATTGGGACAAGGTTTGACCATTTTGACCAAAGTTGACTTTTTGGGAGAGAATGACTCATTTGGTCAATAATTAGTCATTAGGTCAAAAATTGATTATTTTGACCAAAATTGAATTTTTGGTCAATAGTTGACCCATTGGGTCAGCGGGGTGGTCATTTGGTCAGAAATTGACTATTTTGACCAATGTAGACTTTTCAGTCATAAGTTGACGTGTTAGGTTAATGAGTTGGTAATTGGGTCGAGATTGACAATTTTAACCAAAGATGACATTTTGGTGAAGCGTTGAGTTATTAGATTGATGGGTTGATCATTGGGTTAAAAATTGACCATTTTGACCAATTGACATTTTGGTCAAAAGTTGACCTATTGGGTCAAAGGGTGGGCATTAGGTCAAAAATTGACTATTTTGTCCAATATTGACTTTTTGGTCAAAAGTTGACCTATTGGGTCAATTGGTTTGTCATTGGGTCAAGGATTGACCATTTTGACCAAACTTGACTTTTTGGTTAGAGAT
Source organism: Papilionanthe hookeriana x Papilionanthe teres (assembly GCA_022702705.1). Taxonomy (NCBI): domain Eukaryota; kingdom Viridiplantae; phylum Streptophyta; class Magnoliopsida; order Asparagales; family Orchidaceae; genus Papilionanthe; species Papilionanthe hookeriana x Papilionanthe teres. The sequence goes on from CM040437.1 coordinate 32,505,966, forward strand.
TGACTTATTGGGTAAAAAATTGGTCATTAGGTCAAAAATTGTTTATTTTACCATATTTGATATTTTGCTCAAAAGTGGACCCATTGGATCAACGAGGTGGTCATTTGGTCAAAAATTGACCAATTTGACCAAAGTTGACTTTTTCGTCAAAAGATGACATATTTGGTCAATGAGTTGGTAATTGGGTCAAGAATTGACCATTTTGACCAAAGATGACTTTTTGGTCAAGAGTTGACCTCCCGGGTCAACGAGTTGGCCTTTGGGCAAAAAATTGACAATTTTGACCAAAGTTGACTTTTTAGTCAAAAGTTGACCTATTTGGTCAATGGGTGGCATTAGATCAAAAATTGACTATTTTGGACCAAAATTGACTTTTTGGTCAAAAGTTGGCCTATTGGGTCAATGGGTTTGTCATTGAGTTAAGGATTGACCAGTTTAACTAAAGTTAACTTTTTGGTCAAAGATTGACTTATTAGGTCAATAATTGGTCATTAACTCAAAAATTGACTATTTTGACTAAAATTGACTTTTTGGTCAAAACTTGACCAAATAGGCCAATGGGTTGGTCATTGGATCAAGGATTGATCATTTTGATCAATTTTGACTTTTTGGTCAAAAGTTGACTTATTGGGTCAATGGGTTGGTCATTGGGTCAAGGATTGACCATTTTGGACAAAGTTGAGTTTTTGGTCAGCGATTGACTTACTAGGTCAATAATTGATCATTAGGTAAAAAAATTAACTATTTTGACCAAAATTGACTTTTTAGTCAAATGTTGAACTATTGGATCAATGGGTTGGTCATTAGGTCAAGGATTGACCATTTTGACCAAAGTTAGCTTTGGTCAGAGATTGAATTATTGGGTTAATAATTGGTCGTTAGGTCAAAAATTGATTATTTTGACCAAAATTAAATTTTTGGTCAAAAGTTGACCCATTGGGTCAGTGGGGTGGTTATTATGTCAGAAATTGACCATTTTGACCAAAGTTGTCTTTTTTGTGAAAAGTTGACCTATTTAGGTCAATGAGGTGGTCATTAGGTCAAAAATTGACAATTTTGATAAAAATTGACTTTGTGGTCAAAAGTTGACCTATTGCTCCAATGTGTTGGTCATTGGGTCAAGGATTGACCATTTAGGCCAAAGTTGACTTTTTGGGTCAAGGATTGACCATTTAGGCCAAAGTTGACCTATTGCTCCAATGTGTTGGTCATTGGGTCAAGGATTGACCATTTTGACTAATGTTGACCTTTTTTTTCAAAAGTTGACCTATTGGGTCAATGGGTTGGTCATTGGGTCAGAAATTGACCATTCTAACCAAAGTTGATTTTTTGGTCAAAAGTAGAAGTGTTGGGTCAATGAGTTGGTCATTGGGTTAAAGATTGACCATTTTTATCAAATTTGACTTTTTGGACAAAATTTGACATATTGGGTCAATGGGTTAGTCATGAAGTTAAAAATTGACCATTTTGACCAAAGTTGACTTTTTGGTCTAAAGATGACCTTTTCGGTTAACTGGGTGGTCGTTTGGTCAAAGTATATCTATTTTGACCAAAATTAACTTTTTTGGTCAAAATTTAACCTATGTGCCAATGAGTTGGTCATTGAGTCAAAGATTAACCATTTTGACCAAAGTTGACTTTTTGATCAAAAGTCGACCTATTGGGCTAATGGGTTGGTTATTGGGTCAGAAATTGACCATTTTAACCAAAGTTGACTTTTTGGTCAAAAGTTGACCTATGGGTCAATGGATTGGTCAATAGGTCATAAATTGAAAATTTTGTTAAAAAGTTAACCTATTTGGTCAATGGGTTGGTCATTAGGTCTAGGATTGACCATTTTGACCAAATTTTACTTTTTGGTCAAAAGTTGATCTAATGGGTCAATAAATTGGTCATTGGGTCAATGATTGACCATTTTGACCAAAGTTAACTTTTTGATTAGAGATTGTCTTATTAGATTGATATTTGGTCATTAGGTCAAATATTGACTGTTTTGACGAAAATTGACATTTTGGTCAAAAGTTAACCTATTGGGTGAATGAGTTGGTCATTGGGTCAAGGATTAACCATTTTGACCAAAGTTGACTTTTTGGTCAAAAGTTGACCTATTGGGTTTAATGGGTTGGTCATTGGATCAAGGAGCGACCAATTTGAACAAAGTTAACTTTTTGGTCTGAGATTGACTTATTGGGTCAAAAACTGGTCATTTGGTCAAAAATTGATTATTTTTACCAAAATTAAATTTTTGGTCAAAAGTTAACCTGTTGGGTTAATGGGGTTGTCATTGTGTCAGAAATTAACCATTTTAACCAAAGTTGACTTTTTGGCAAAAGTTGACCTATTAGGTCAATGGGTTGGTCATTGGGACAAGGATTGACCATTTTGACCAAAGTTAACTTTTTGGTTAGAGTTTGGTTTACTAAGTCAACAATTGGTTATTAGGTCAAAATTCACTATTTTGACTAAAATTGACTATTTTCACCAAAATTGACTATTTTCACCAAAATTGGCTTTTTGGTCAAAAGTTAACATATTGGGTGATTGGGTTGGTCATTGGGTGAAGGATTGGCCATTTCGACCAAAGTTGACCTTTTGGACCTAAGTTGCCCTATTGGGTCAATGTGTTGGTCAATTGGTTAAGGATTGACTTTTTGACCAAAGTTGACTTTTTAGTAAAAGATTGACTTATTGGGTCAATAATTGGTCATTAGGTCAAAAATTGATTATTTTGACTAAAATTGAATATTTGGTCAAAAGTTGACCCGTTGGGTCAATGGGGTGGTCATTGTGTCAGAAATTATCCATCTTGACCAAAGATGGGTTTTTTGTCAAAAGTTGACCTATGTCAGTTAATGAGGTAGTCATTATGTCAAAAACTAACAATTTTGACCAAAATTGACTTTTTGGTCAAAAGTTGACCTAATGGGTCAATGGGTTTGTCATTGGTTTAAGGATTTATCATTTTGAAAAAAGTTGATTTTTTGGTCAGAGAATAACTTATTGGGTCAATAATTGGTCATTAGGTCTAAAATTGACTATTTTGACCAAAATTAAATTTTTGTTCAAAAGTTGACCCATCGGGTCAACGGGTGGGTCATTGGCTCAAAAATTAACCATTTTAACCAATGTTGACTTTTTTTCAAAAGCTAACCTATTTGGTCAATGAGTTGGTAATTGGGTCAAGAATTGGCCATTTTGACTAAAGTTGACTTTTTTGGTGATAAGTTGACCTATAGGGTCAATGGGTGGTCATTAGGTCAAAAAATTGACTATTTTGACTAAAATTGACTTTTTGGTTAAAAGTTGACCTTTTTGGTCAATGAGTTTGTCTTTTGGTCAAGGATTGACCATTTTGTCCAAAATTGACTTTTTGGTCAGAGACTGACTTATCAGGTCAATAATTGGTCATTAATTTAAAAATTAACTATTTTTACCAAAACTGACTTTTTGGTCGAAAGTTGACTGATTAGGTCGATGGGTGCAGTCATTGGATCAAGGATTGATCATTTTGAACAATGTTGACTTTTTGGTCGAAAGTTGACTATAATCAGCTGGGTTAGTGATTGGGTCAAGGATTGACCATTTTGGCCGAAGTTGACTTTTTGGTCAGAGATTGGTTTATTGGGTTAATTATTGGTCATTAGGTCAAAAATTGACCATTTTAACCAAAATTGACTTTTTGGTCAAAAGTTGACCTATTGGGTCAATGAATTGGTCATTGGGTAAAAAAATGATAATTTTGACCAAAGTTGACATTTTGGTCACAGGTTGACCTATAGGGTCAATGGGGTGATCATTAGGTAAGAAATTTACTATTTTGACCAAAATTAACTTTTTGGCCAAAAGTTGACCTATTAGGTCAATGGGTTGGTCATTGGGTCAAGGATCGACCATTTTGGCCAAAGTTGATTTTTTGGTCAAAAGTTGACCAATTGGGTCAATCGGTTGGTGATTGGGTCAAGGATTGACCATTTTGACCAAAGTTGGTTATTTGGTCACAGATTGACATATTCGGTCAATAGGTAAAAAATTGAATATTTTGACTAAAATTGACTTTTTGGTCAAAAGTTGACCTATTGGGTCAAACGTCGGTCATTGGGTCAAGGATTGATCATTTTGACAAAAGTTGACTTTTTGGTAAAATTAAACCTATTGCGTCAATGAGTTGGTCTTTGGGTCATAAATTGACCATTTTAACTAAAGTTAACTTTTTGGTCAAAAGTTGACCTATTGGGTCAATGGTTTTATCATTGGGTCAAGGATTGACCATTTTGAACAAAGTTGACTTTTTGGTCAAAAGTTGACTTATTGGGTCAATGGGATGGTCATCGGGTTAAGGATTCACCATTTTGGTGAAATTTGACTTTTTTGTCAGAGACTGACTTATTGGGTCAACAATTGCTCATTAGGTCAAGAATTGACTATTTTGACCAAAATTGACTTTTTGGTCCAAAGTTGACCTATTGGTCCAAAGTTTACCTATTGGGTTAATGTGCTGGTCAGTGGGTCAATAATTGTGAATTTTGACCAAAGTTTACTTTTTTGTTAAAAGTTGACCTATTGGGTCAATGGGATGGTCATTGGGTCAAGGATTGACTATTTTGACCAAAGTTAACTTTTTAGCCAGAGATTGACTTATTGGGTCAATCTGGTGATCATTAGGTCAAAATTTGACTATTTTGACAAAAATTTACTTTTTGGTCAAAAGTCGACCTTTTGGTTCATTCGGCCAAGGATTGACCATTTTGACCAAAGTTGTATTTTTGGTCAGAGATTAACTTATTGATCAATAATTGGTCATTAGGTCAAAAGATGAATATTTTTACCAAATTTGAATTTTTGGTTAAATGTTGACCCATTAGGTAAATGGGGTGGTTATTGGGTCAGAATATAACCATTTTGACCAAAGTTGACTTTTTGGTCAAAAGTTCACCTATTGGGTCAATGGGGGGGTCATTAGGTCAAAAATTGATTATTTTGACCAAAATTGACTTTTTGGTCAAAAGTTGATCTATTGGTTAATGGGTTGGTCATTGGGTCAAGGATTGACCATTTCGAACAAAGTTGACTTATTGGTCAAAAGTTGGCTGTAGCGTCAATGAGTTGGTTAATGGGTCAAGGATCCCAAGTTGACTTTTCGGTCATTGGGTCATAAATTAATCATTTTGACAAAAGCTGACTTTTGGGTGAAAAGTTCATCTCTTTGGACAATGGGATGGTCATTAGGTCATAAATTGCTATTTTAACCAAAATTGTCTTTTTGGTTAAAAGTTGACCTATTTAGTCAAAAGGTTGGTCATTGGGTCAAGGATTGACCATTTTGTCCAAAGTTGTCTCTTTAGTCAAAAGTTGACATATTGGGTTAATGGGTTAGTTATTGGGTCAGAAATTAATGATTTTAACTAAAGTTGACATTTTGGTCAGAAGTTGACCTACTAGGCCAATGGAGTGGTTGTTAGGTGAAAAATTGACTATTTTGATCAAAATTTGCTTTTTTGTCAAAAGTTAACCAATTGGGTCAATTGGTATGTCATTGTGTCAAGGATTGACAATTTTGACCAAAATTGACATTTTGGTCGAAAGTTGAACCATTGAGTCGATATGGTGGTCATTAGGTCAAAAATTGACTTTTTTTACCAAAATTAACTTTTTAGTCAATAGTTGACCTATTGGGTCAATGGGTTGGTCATTTGGTCAAGGATTGACCATTCTGACCAAAGTTGACTTTTTGGTAAAAAGTTAACCTATCGAGTCAATGGGTTGGTCATTGGGTCAAGGATTGACCATTTCGAACAAAGTTGACTTTTTGTTTATCGATTGACTTATTGGGTTAATAATTGGTCATTAGTTGACTATTTTGACCAATATTGACTTTTTGATCAAAAGTTGACCTATTGGGTCAATGGGTTAGTCATTGGGTCAAGGATTGACCATTTTGACCAAAGTTGACTTTTTGTTCAAAAGTTGACCTATTGGGTCAATGGGTTGGTCATTGGGTTAGAAATTGACCATTTTGACCAAATCGACTTTTTGGTCAAAGTTAACATTTTGGGTCAATGAGTTGGCCATTGGGTTACGAAACTAACCATTTTTACCAAAATTGACTTTTTGGTCAAAAGTTTACCTATTGGGTGAATGGGTGGTCATTAGGTTAAAAATTCACTATTTTGACCAAAATAGACTTTTTGGTCAGAAGTTGACATATTGGGTCAATGGGTTGGTTATTGGGTCAAGAATTGACCATTTTGACCAAAGTTGACCTTTTGGTCATTAGGTCAAAAATTAACCATTCTGACCAAAGTTGACTTTTTGGTCAAACGTTCATCTCTTTAGTCAATGGGATGGTCATTAGGTCAAAAATTGACTATTTTGACCAAAATTAACTTTTTTGTCAAAAGTTGACCTATTTAGTTAATGGGTTGGTCATTGGGTCGCGGAGTGACCATTTTGATCAAAGTTGTCTTTTTGGTAAAAAGGTGACCTATTAGGTCAATGGGTTGGTTATTCGGTGAGAAATTGACAATTTTAACTAAAGTTGTCTTTTTGGTCAAAAGAGTATTTATTGGGTCAATGGCGTGGTTGTTAGGTTAAAAATTGTCTATTTTAATCCAAATTTACTTTTTTGTCAAAAGTTGACTAATTGGGTCAATGTGTATGTCAATGTGTCTAGGATTGACCATTTTAACCAAAATTGACATTTTGGTCAAAAGTTGACCCATTGGGTCAATGGGGTGGTCATTAGGTCAAAAATTGATTATTTTAACCAAAATTGACATTTTGGTCAAAAGTTGGCTTATTGGGTCAATGGATTGGTCATTTGGTCACAAACTGATCATTTTGATTAAACTTGACTTTCTGGTTAAAAGTTGACCTATTGGGTCAATGGGTGGTCATTATGTCAAAAATTGCCTATTTTGACCAAAATTTACTTTTTGGTTAAATGTATATTTTTATGGTCAATGGGCTGGTCATTAGGTCAAAGTTTGACCATTTTGACCAAAGTTAACTTCTTGGTCAAAAGTTGACTTATCAGATTAATGGGTTGCTCATTGGGTTAACGATTGACCATTTTGACCAAAGTTGACTTTTTTTCCAAAGATTGAGTTATTGAGTCAGTAATTGCTCATTAGGTCTAAAACTGACAATTTTGACCAAAATTGAATTTTCGGTCAAAAGTTGACTCATTGGGTCAATAGGGTGGTCATTTAGTCAGAAATTGATCATTTTGACCAAAGTTGACTTTTGGTCAAAGTTGACCTATCGGTTCAATGGGATGGTCATTAGGTCAAAAATCGACTATTTTGACCAAAATTAACTTTTTGGTCAAAAGTTGATCTATTGGGTCAATGGGTTGGTCATTGGGTCAAAGATTGATCATTTTGACCGATGTTGATTTTTGGTCGAAAGTTGACCAATTGGGTCAACGAGTAAGCCATTAGGTCTAGGATTGACCATTTCGACCAAAGTTGACTTTTTAGTCGAGATTGACTTAATTGGGTCGATAATTGGTTAGTAGGTAAAAAATTGATCTATTTACATCAAAATTGAATTTTTGGTCGAAAGTAGATCTATTAGGTCGATGGGTTGGTCGATGGACGAAAGCGAACATTTTGACCAAATCGACTTTTCGATCAAAAGTTGACATACTGGGTTAATGGGTCATTGAGTCAGAAAAATTGACCATTTTGACCAAAATTTACTTTTTGGTCAAAAGTTGACCTATTAAGTCAATGGGTGGTCATTAGGTCAAAAATTGACTATTTTAACCAAAATTTACTTTTTGGTCAAAAGTTGACCTATTGGTTCAATGGGTCAAAAGTTGACCTATTAGGTCGATGGGTTGGTCATTGGATTGAGGATTGACCATTTTGAACAAAGTTGACTTATTGGTCGAGTTGAGCTTATTGGAGTTGATGAGTTGGTTAATAGGTCAAGATTGATCATTCGACCAAAGTTGACTTTTTAGTCATTGGGTCAGAAATCAATCATTTTGACAAAAGTTGTCTTTTTGGTCAAAAGTTCAACTCTTTGGTCAATGGGATGGTCTTTAGGTCAAAAATTGACTATTTTGACCAAAATTAACTTTTTGGTCAAAAGTTGACCTATTTAGTCAATAGGTTGGTCATTGGGTCAAGGATTGACCATTTTGTCCAAAGTTGTCTTTTTGGTCAAAAGTTGACCTACTGGGTCAATGGGTTAGTTATTGGGTCAGAAATTGATGATTTTAACTAAAGTTGACTTTTTGGTCAAAACTTGACCTATTGGGCCAATGGGGTGGTTATTAGGTAAAAAATGACTATTTTGATCAAAATTTACTTTTTTGTGAAAAGGACCAATTGGATCAATGGGTTTGTCATTGTGTCAAGGATTGACAATTTTGACCAAAATTAAAATTTTGGTCAAAAGTTGGCCCATTGGGTCAATAAGGATATCATTAGGTTAAAATTGACTATTTTGACCAAAATTAACTATTTGGTCAATAGTTGACCTATTGGGTCAATGGGTTGGTCATTTGGTCAAGAAATGACCATTCTGACCAAAGTTGACTTTTGGTAAAAAGTAACCTATTGAGTCAACGGGTTGGTCGTTGGGTCAAGGATTGATCATTTCGAACTAAGTTGACTTTTTGGTCATTGATTGACTTATTGGGTTAATAATTGGTCATTAGTTGACTATTTTGACCAAGATTGACTTTTTGGTCAAAAGCTGACCTATTGGGTCAATGGGTTGGTTATTTGGTCAAAAATTGATCATTTTGACCAAATTTGACTTTTTGGTCCAAAATTGGCCTATTGGGTCAATTGGGTGGTCATTATGTCAAAAATTGACTATTTTGACTAAAATTGACTTTTTGGTCAAAAGTTGACATATTGGGTCAATGAGTTGGCATTATGTCAAAAATTGATTATTTTGACCAAAATTGACTTTTTTGTCAAAAGTTGACCGATTGGGCCATTGGGTTAAAGATTGAACATTTTAACCATAGTTGACTTTTTGGTAAAAAGTTGACTTATTGGTTCAATAGGTTGTGCTTGGGTCAAGGATTGACCATTTTGACCAAAGTTGACTTTTTAGTCAAAAATTTACTTATTGGGTCAATAATTTGTCATTATGTCGAAAATCGATCGATTTGGTCAAAAGTTGACCTATCGGGTCTATGGGTTGGTCATTGGGTCAAGGATTGACCATTTTGACCAAAGTTGGCATATTGGGTTAATGGGTTGGTCATTGGGTCAGAAATTGACCATTTTGACCAAACTTAACTTTTTGGTCAAAAGTTGACCTATTAGGTTAATTGGGTGGTCATTAGGTCAAAAATTGACAATTTTGACCAAAATTAGTTTTTTTGTCAAAAGTTGACCTACTGGGTCAATGAGTTGGTCATTAGGTCAAGGATTGATCATTTTGACCAAAGTTGACTTTTTAATCAAAAGTTGACCTATGGGGTCAATGGGATGGTCATTGAGTAAAGATTGACAACTTCGAAAAAAGGTTACTTTTGGTCAGATATTGACTTATTAGGCCAATAATTTGTCATTCAGTTAAAAATTAATTATTTTGACCAAAATTTAATTTTTGGACAAAAGCTGACCCATTGGGTCAATTGTGTGGTCATTATGTCAGAAATTGACCATTTTGACCAAATTTGACTTTTTGTCAAAAATTGACTTATTGGGTCAATGGGTTGGTCACTATGTCAGAAATTGGTAATTTTGACCAAACTTGACTTTTTTGTTAAAAGTTGACCTATTGAGTCAATGGGGCGGTCTAGGTAAAAAATTGACTATTTTGACCAAAATTGAATTTTTTGTCAAAAGTTGACCTATTGGGTCAATGGGTTGTTCATTGGGTCAAGGATTGTTCTTTTTGACAAAAGTTGACTTTTTTGTCAAAAGTTTACTTATTTAATTAATGAGTTGGTTATTGGGTCAATAATTGATCATATTGACCAATGTTGACTTTTTGGCCATTGGGTCAGAAATAAACCATTTTGACCAAAGTTGACTTTTTGGTCAAAAGAAATCTATTGGGTTAATGGGGTGGTCATTAGGTCAAAAATTGATAATTTTGATCAAAATTGACTTTCTGGTCAAAAATTGACCAATTGGGTCAATGAGTTGGTCATTATTGGTCAAAATTTGACTTTTTGGTTAAAATTTCACGCATTGTGTCAATGGGGTAACTGTTAGGTCAAAAATTAACTATTTTGACCAAAGATGAATTTTTGGTCAAAATAACCTATTGGGTCAATGGGTTGGTCATTTGGTCAAGGATTGACCATTTTGATCAAAAGTTGACGCTTTGTGTCAATGGGGTGGTCATTAGGTCAAAAATAAACTATTTTGACTAAAGTTAAATTTTTGGTCAAAAGTTAACCTATTGGGTCAATGGGTAGGTCATTTGGTCAAGAATTGACCATTTTGACCAAAGTTGACTTTTTCGTAAAAAGTTAACCTATTAGGTCAATGGTTTAGTGACTGGGTCAAGGATTGACCATCGTGAACAAATTTGACTTTTTGGTCAGAGATTGACTTTTTGGGTAAATAATTGACCATTAAGTAAAAACTCGACTATTTTGATCAAAGTTGACTTTTTGGTCAAAAGTTGATCTATTGGGTTAATGGGGTGGTCATTAGGTCAAAGATTGACCATTTTGACCAAAATTGATTTTAGTCAAAAATTGACCAATTGGGTCAATGAGTAGGTCATTATGTCAAAAATTGACTTTTTTTTTACCAAAATTGACTTTTTAGTCAAAAGTAACCTAGTGGGTCAACCGGTTGGTCATTGGGTCAAGGATTGATCATTTTGACCAAAGTTGACTTATTGGTCAAAAGTTGACCTATTGGGTCGATGGGTTGGTAATTGGGTTGATGATTGACCATTTTTACCAAATGTTGACTTTTATGTCGAGATCGACTTATTGGTTTAATAATTGGTCATTTGGTCAAAATTAACTATTTTGACCAAAATTGACTTTTTGGTCAAAAGTTGACCTATTGGGTCAATGGTTTGGTCATTGGGTCAAGGATTAGCCATTTTGAATAAAGTTGACTTTTTGGTCAGAGATTGGCTTACTGAGTCATAATTGGTCATTAAGTCAAAAATTGACTATTTTCACCAAAATTGAATTTTTGGTCAAAAGTTGACCTATTGGGTCAATGGGTTTTTCAATGGGTCAAGGATTGACCATTTTCACAAAAGTTGACCTAATTGGGTCAATGGTTTGGTCATTGGGTCAAGGAATGACCATTTTGAACAAAGTTAACTTTTGGTCAAAAGTTAACCTATGAGGTCAATGGGATGGTCACCGGGTCAACGATTCATCATTTTTGCCGCATTTGACTTTTTGGTCGGAGATTGACTTATTTGGTCAATAATTGGTCAATAGGTCGAAATTAGTATTTTGACCAAAATCGACTTTTTGGTCCAAAGTTGACTTATTGGGTTAATGTGCTGTTCAGTGGGTCAATAATAGAGAATTTTGACCAAAGTTTACTTTTTTTGTCAAATGTTGAACTATTGGGTCAATGGGATGGTCATTGGGTCATTGATTGACTATTTTGACCAAAGTTGAATTTTTTGCCAGAGATTTGCTTATTGGGTCAATGGGGTGATCATTAGGTTAAAATCGACTATTTTGACCAAAATCGACTTTCGATCAAAAGTCGACCTTTTGGTTCATTCGTCGAGGATCGACCATTTCGACTAAAGTTGTCTTTTTGGTCAGAGATTAACTTATTGGGTCAATAATTGGTCATTAGGTCAAAAGTTGAATATTTTTATCAAAGTTGAGGTTTTTCTTAAATGTTGACCCATTGGGTAAATGGGGTGGTTATTAGGTCAGAAAATAACCATTTTGACCAAATTTGACTTTTTCCTTAAAAGTCGACTATTGGGGTTCATTAGGTCAAAAATCGACTATTTTGACCAAAATCGACTTTTTGGTCAAAAGTTGATCTATTTGGTCAATTGGTTGGTCATTGGGTCTAGGATTGACTATTTCGACCAAAGTTAACTTTTTGGTCAGAATTTGACCTTTTGGGTCAATTGGTTGGTCATTGGGTCAAGGATTGACGATTTTCACCAAAGGTGACTTTTTTGTTAGAGATTGACTTATAGGGTCAATAATTTGTCATTAGGTAAAAAATTGACTATTTTAACAAAAATTAACTTTTTCGTCAAAAGTTGATCTATTGGGTCAATGCGTTGGTCATTGGGTCAAGGATTGACTATTTCGACAAAAGTTGACTTTTTGGTGAAAACTGCCAAAGTTGAATTTTTTTGTCGAAAGTCGACTCATTAGGTTAATGGGTCAGTCATTGGGTCAAGGATTGACCATTTTGACCAAAGTCGACATTTTGGTCAGAGATTTACTTATTGGGTCAATAATTGGTCATAAGGTCAAAAATTGATTATTTTGACCAAAATTTAATTTTTGGTCAAAAATTGACTCGTTGGATCAATGAGGTTGTCATGGTGTCAGAAATTGACCATTATGGCCAAAGTTAACTTGTTGGTCGAAAGTTGACCTATTGGGTCAATGGGATGGTCATTGGGTCAAGGATTGACCATTTTGACTAATGTTGACTTTTTGGTTAGAGTTAGACTTATTGGCTCAATAATTGATCATTAGGTCAAAATTGACTATTTTGAGCAAAATTAACTTTTTGGTCAAAAGTTGACCTATTGGGCTAATGGGTTGGTCATTGGACAACCATTGACCATTTCGAGCAAAGTTGACTTTTTAGTTAAAGATTGACTTATTGGGTCAATAATTGGTCTTTAGGTCAAAAATTGATTATTTTAACCAAAATTAATTTTTTGGACAAAAGTTGACCCCTGGGTCAAAGTGGTTGTCATTGTGTCAGAAATTTATCATTTTGACCAAAGTTGGCTTTTTGGTCAAAAGTTTACCTATTTAGGTCAATGAGGTGGTCATTAGGTCAAAATTAACAATATTGACCAAAATTAACATTTTGGTCAAAAGTTGACCTATTGGGTTAATGGATTGGTCACTGGGTCAAGGATTGACCATTTTGGCCAAAGTGGACTTTTTGGTTCAAAGTTGACATATTGGGTCAATGGGTTGGTCATTAGTCCAAAAATTGACTGTTTTGACCAAAATTGACTTTTTTGGTCAAACGTTGACCTATTGGGTGAATGGGTTGGTCATTGGGTCAAGGATTGATCATTTTGACCAAAGTTGACTTTTTTGTCAATAGGTTGACCTATTGGGTCAATGGGTAGGTCTTTTGGTCAGAAATTGACCATTTCGACCAAAGTTGACTTTTAGGTCAAAAGTTGACCTATTGGGTCAATGGGGTGGTCATTAGGTCAAAAATTAATGATTTTGACCAAAATTGACTTTTTAGTCAAAAGTTGATCTTTTGGGTCATTAGGTTAAGGATTGACCGTTTTGACCAAAGTTGACTTTTTGGTCAAAAGTTGACCTATTGGGTCTATGGGTTGGACATTGGGTCCAGGATTGACCATGTTGACCAAAGTTGACTTTTTGGTCGGAGATTAACTGAATGTGTCAATAATTGGTCAGTAGGTCAAAAATTAACTATTTTGACCAAAATTGAATTTTTTTGTGAAAAGTTGACTTATTGGGTCAATGGGTTGGTCATTAGGTTAAGGATTGACCATTTTGACGAGTTGACTTTTTGGTCAAATGTTGACCTATTGGTCTATGGGTTGGTCATTGGGTTGAGGATTGACCATTTTGACCAAAGTTGACTTTTTGGTAAGAGATTGATTTATTGGGTAAAAAATTGGTCATTAAGTCAAAAATTAACTATTTTGACCAAAATAGACTTTTTGGTTAAAAGTTGACCTATTGGGTCAATGGGTTGGTCTTTGGGTCAAGGATTGATCATTTTGACCAAAATTAACTTTTTGGTCAAAAGTTGACCTATTGGGTCAATGGGTTAATCATTGAGTCAGAAATTGAGAATTTTGACCAAAGTGACTTTTTGGTCAAAAGTTGAGATATTGGGTCAACGGGGTAGTTATTAGGTGAAAAATTAATTATTTTGACCAAAAGTTACTTTTTGGTCAAAAGTTGACCTATTGGGTCATTCGGTCAAGGGTTGACCATTTTAAACAAAGTTAGCTTTTTGGTTAAAAATTAACCTATGGGTCAATGGGTTAGACATTGGGTCTAGGATTGACCATTTCGACCAAAGATGACTATTCGGTCAAAAGGTGACCTATTAGGTCAATGGGTTGGTCATTGGGTCAAGAATTGACGATTTTGACCAAAGTTGACTTTTTGTTCAGAGATTGACTTATTAGGTCAATAATTGGTCATTAATTCAAACATTGACTATTTTGACCAAAATTGACTTTTTGGTAGAAAGTTGACCTATTAGGTCAATGGGTTGGTCTTCGGGCTAAGGATTGACCGTTTTGACCAAAGTTGACTTTTTGGTCAAAAGTTGAGCTATTGGGTCATTGGGTCAAGTATTTAACATTGTGAATAAAGTTGACTTTTTAGTCGGAGATTGACTGATTGTGTGAATAATTGGTTAGTAGGTCAAAAATTAACTATTTTGACCAAAATTGAATTTTTGGTGAAAAGTTGTCTTATTTGGTCAATGTGTTGGTCATTGGGTTAAGGATTGACCATTTTTACCAAAGTTGACTTTTTGGTCAAAAGTTGACCTATTAGGTCTATGGGTTGGTAGTTGGGTCAAGGATTGACCATTTTGACCAAAGTTGACTTTTTGGTAAGAGATTGACTTTTTGAGTCAAAAATTGGTCATTAGGTCAAAAATTTACTATTTTGACTAAAATAGACTTTTTGGTCAAAAGTTGACCTATTGGGTTAATAGGTTGGTCATTGGGTCAAGGATTGATCATTTTGACCAAAGTTAACCTTTTTGGTAAAAAGTTAACCTATTGGGTCAATGGGTTAGTCATTGAGTCAGAAATTGAGCATTTTGACCAAAGTTGACCTTTTGGTCAAAAGATGACATATAGGGTCAATGGGGTGGTCATTAGGTCAAAAATTAATTATTTTAACCAAAAGTTACTTTTTCGTCAAAAGTTGGCCTATTGGGTCATTGGGTCAAGGGTTGACCATTTTATACAAAGTTAACTTTTTGGTTAAAAATTGACCTATTGGGTCAATGGGTTGGACATTGGGTCTAGGATTGACCATTTCGACCAAAGTAAACTTTTCGGTCAGAAGGTGACTGGTTAGGTCGATGTGTTGGTCATTAGGTCAAGAATTGATGATTTGGGCCAAAGTTGACTTTTTGGTCAGAGATTGACTTATTGGGTCAATAATAGGTCATTAATTCAAAAATTGATTTTTTTGACCAAAATTGACTTTTTGGTAGAAAGTTGACCTATTAGGTCAATGGGTTGGTCTTTGGGCCAAGGATTGACCATTTTGACCAAAGTTGACTTTTTGGTCAAAAGTTGACCTTTTATGTTATTGGGTTGGTCATTGAGTCAAGGATTTATCATTATGAACAAAGTTGATTTTTTGGTCAGAGATTGACTTATTGGATTAATAATTGGTCATTAAGTCAAAAATTGATTATTTTGACCAAAATTGAATTTTGGTCAAAAGTTTACCCATTGAGTTAATGAGGTGGTCATTGTATTAGAAATTGACCATTTTGACCAAAGTTGTCAAAAGTTGACCCTTTTAGGTAAATGAGGTGGTCATTAGGTCAAAATTTGACAATTTTCACCAAAATTGACATTTTTGACTAAAATTCACAATTTTGACCAAAATTGAATTTTTGGTCAAAAGTTGACATATTGGGTCAATGGGTAGAGCATTGGGTCAAGGATTGACCATTTTGGCCAAAGTTGACTTTTTGGTCAAATGTTAACCTATTGGATCGAAGGGTTGGTCATTGGGTCTTGGATTGACCATTTTGGCCAAAGTTGACATTTAGGTCAAAAGTTAACCTATTGGTTCAATAATTGTTTATTAGGTCAAAAATTGACTATTTTAACCAAAATTGACTTTTAGTCAAAAGTTGATCTATTGGGTCAGTGGGATGTCATTGGGTCAAGGATTTATCATTTTTTCTAAAGTTGACTTTTGGTCAAAAGTTGACCTGTTGGGTCAAAGGGTTGGTTTTTGGGTCAAGGATTGACCATTATGACCAATGTTGAATTTTTGGTCTGAGATTAAATTATTGGGTCAATAATTGATCGTTGGGTAAAAAATTAACTATTTTGATCAAAATTGACTTTTTGTTCAAAAGTTGGCGTAATGGATCAATGAGTTGGTCATTGGGTCAAGAATTGACTATTTTGACCAAAATTGACTTTTTGGTCAAAAGTTGACCTATTGGGTCACAAAATGACCATTTTGACCAAAGTTGACTTTTTAGTCAAAAGTTGACCTATTAGGTCAATGGGTGGTCATGAGGTTACAAATTCACTATTTTGACTAAAGTTAACTTTTTGGTCAAAAGTTGACTTATTGGGTCAATGGGCTAGTCATTGGATCAAGATTTGACCATTTTGACCATAGTTAACTTTTTGGTCAGAGATTGATTTTTTGATCAATAATTGGTCATTAGGTCAAAAATGGACTATATGACCAAAATTGAATTTTTAGTCAAAAATTGACCAATCGATTCAATGGGGTGGTCATTAGGTAAAAAATTGATTATTTTGACCAAAATTGACTTTTTAGTCAAAAGTAGACCTGTTGGGTCAATAGGTTGTTCATTGAGTTAAGGATTGACCATTTTAACCAAAGTTGACATTTTTGCCAAAAGTTGAACTATTTGGTTAATGAGTTGGTTATTGGGTCAAGGATTGACCATTTTGACCAAACTTTACTTTTTGGTCATTGGGTTAAAAATCAACTATTTTGACCAAAGTTAACTTTTTAATCAAAAGTTCAACTATTTGGTCAATGGATAGTCATTAAGTCAAATATTGACTATTTTGATCCAAATTGACTTTGTGATCAAAAGTTGGCCTATTTAGTCAATGGGTTGGTTATTGGGTCAAGGATTGACCATTTTGACCAAAGTTGTGTTTTTTGTCAAAAGTTGACCTAGTTGGTCAATGGATTGGTTATTGGGTCAGAAATTGACCATTTTAACAAAAGTTGACCTTTTGGTCAAAAGTTAAACTTTTGGGTCAATGTGGGTGGTTGTTAGGTTAAAAATTGACTATTTTGACCAAAATTTACTTTTTTGTCAAAAGTTAACAATTTAGTCCATGGGTATGACATTGTGTCAAGGATTGACCATTTACACCAAAATTTGCATTTTGGTCAACAGTTGACCCATTGGGACAATGGGTGGTCATTAGCTCAAAAATTGATTATTTTGACCAAAATTAACTTTCGGTCAAAAGTTGACTTATTGGATCGATGGGTTGGTCATTAGGTGAATTTGATCATTTTGACCAAAGTTAACTTTTTGGTCAATAGTTGACTTATTGGGTCAATGGGTTGGTCATTGGGTCAAGGATTGACCATTTTGACCAAAGTTGACTTTTTTGTTAGAGATTGACTTATTTGGTCAATAATTGGTCATTAGGTCAAAAATTGACTGTTTTGGCTAATTTGAATTTCTTGTTAAAAGTTGACCCATTGGGTCTTATTGGGTCAGAAATTGACCATTTTGACCAAAGTTGACTTTTTGGTCAAAAGTTGACCTATTATGTCAATGAGTTGGTAATTGGGTTAAGAATTGACCCTTTTAACCAAAGATGACTTTTTGGTCAAAAGTTGATATATTGGGCCAATGGGTTGGTCATTGGATCAAAAATTGACCATTTTGACCAGTCGACTTTTTGGTATAAAGTTGACCTATTGGGTCAATGGGTGGGCATTAGGTCAAAAATTGACTATTTTGAGTTAAATTTACTTTTGGTCAAAGGTTGACCTATCGGGTCAATGGGTTTGTCATTGGGTCAAGGATTACACATTTTAACCAAAGTTGACTTTTTGGGCAGAGATTGACTTATTGCTTGATATTTGATCATTAGGTCAAAAATTGACTATTTTGACCAAAATTGAATTTTTTGTCAAAAGTTGACCTATTTGGTCAATGCGTTGGTAATTAGGTCAAGATTTGACCATTTTGACCAAAGATGACTTTCTGGTCAAAAGTTGACCAATTGGGTCAATGGATTAGTCATTGGGTCAAGGATTGACCATTTTGATCAAAGTTGACTTTTTGGTCAGATATTGACTTATTGGGTCAATAATTAATCATTATGCCAAAAGTTGACCAAGGTTACATGTATTGGTCATTGGGTCAAGGATTGACCATTTTGACCAAAGTTGACTTTTTGGCCAAAAGTTGACCTTTTGGGTTAATGGTTTAGTCATTTGGTAGGAAGTTGACCATTTTAATCAAACTTGAATTTTTAGTCAAAAGTTGACCAATTGGATTAATGACGTGGTCATTAGGTCAAGAATTGACAATTTTGACCAACATTAACCTTTTGGTAAAAATTTAACCTATTGGGTCAATGGGTTGGTCATTGCGTCAAGGATTAACCTTTTTGATCAAAGTTGATTTTTTGGCTAAAAGTTGACCTATTGGGTCAATATTGGTCATTAAGTAAAAGATTGACAATTTCGACCAAAGTTGACTTTATGGTTAGAGATTGACTTCTTGGGTCAATAATTGATCATTCGGTCAACAATTGATTATTTTGACCGAATTTTATTTTGGTCAAAAGTTGACCCATTGGGTCAATTGGGTGGTCAAAATGTCAGAAATTGACCATTTTGACCAAAGTTGACTTTCTGTAAAAAGTTGTTCTATTTGGTCAAAGGGTTGGTCATTGGGTCAGAAATTGACAATTTTGACCAAACTTATTTTTTTGTCAAAAGTTGACCTATCGGGTCAATAGGGTGGTCATTAGGTAAAAAATTTACTATTTTGACCCAAATTGACTTTTTGGTCAAACCTTGCCCTACTGGGTCAATAGGGTGTTCATATGGTCAAGGATTGACCATTTTGACCAATGTTGGCTTTTTGGTCGAAAAGTTGACCAATTGGGTCGATGAGTTGGTTATTGGGTCGAAGGTTGACCATTTTGACCAAAGTTGACTTTTTGGTCGATAGGTCGAAAATTAACCTTTTTAACCAAAGTTGGCTTTTTTATCAAAAGTTCATCTATTTAATCAATGGGATGGTCATTAGGTCAAAAATTGACTATTTTGACAAAAATTGTCTTTTTGGTTAAAAGTTGGCCTATTTAGTCAATTGGTTGGTCATTTGTCAAAGATTGACGATTTTGACAGAAGTTGTCATTTTGGTCAAAAGTTGACCTATTGGGTCAATGAGTTGGGTATTGGGTCAAAAATTGACCATTTTAATTAAACTTGACTTTTTGGTTAAAAGTTGACTTATTGGGTCATTGGGGTGGTTGTTATGTTAAAAATTGACTATTTTGACCAAAATTTACTTTTTTTGTCAAAAGTTGACCTAGTAGGTCAATGGGTATGTCAATATGTCTAGGATTGGGCATTTTGACCAAAATAGACATTATGGTCAAATGTTAACCCATTGGATCAATGGGGTGGTCATTAAGTTAAAAATTGACTATTTTGATCAAAATTGTCTTAAAGTTGACCTATTATGTCAATTCGTTGGTAATTTAGTAAAGGAATGACCATTCTGACTAAAGTTGACTTTTTGGTAAAAGGTGAACATATTGGGTCAATGGGTTGGGCATTGGGTCAAGGATAAACCATTTTGAACAAAATTGACTTTTTGGTCGAGATTGACTTATTGGATTGATAATTGGTCATTAGGTAAAAAATTGATTGTTTTGACCAAAATTAACTTTTTGGTTGAAGTTGACTTTATTGGGTCGATGAGTTAGTCATTAGGTCAAGGTTTGACCATTTTGACCAAAGTTAAATTTTTAGTCAAAAGTTGGCCTGTTAGAGTCGATAGGTTGGTCATTAGGTCGAAGATTGACCATTTTGACCAAAGTTGACTTTTTGTTCGGAGATCGACTTATTGGGTCGATAATCGGTCATTAGGTTAAAAATTACTTTTGGCAAATTGAGTTTTTGTCAAAGTTGCCTAGTTCAGGTCGATGTGGTGGTCATTAGGTTAGAAATTAACCATTTTGACCAAAGTTGACTTTTGGTTAAAAGTTGACCTATTAGGTCGATGAATTGTTAATTGGGTGAAGAATGACCATTTTGACCAAATATGACTTTTTGGTTAAAAGTTGACTTATTGTGTCAATGGGTTGGTCATTTTGTCAAGGATTTACCATTCTTACCAAAGTTAATTTTTTGGTAAAAGGTTAACTCTTTGGGTCCATGGGTTGGTTATTGGGTCAAGGATTGATCATTTTGAACAAAGTTGATTTTTTGGTCAGAGATTGACTTATTGGGTCAATAATTGGTCATTAGGACAAAAATTGACTATTTTGACTAAAATTGGTTTTTTGGTCAAAAGTTGACCTATTGGGTCAATGGGTTGGTCATTGGATCAGAAATTGACCATTTTGACCAAAATTAACTTTTTGGTCAAAAGTTGATCTATTGGGTCAATTGGGTGGTCATTATGTCAAAACTTTTCAATTTTGACCAAAATTGTCTTTTTGGTGAAAAGTTGACCTATGGGGTCAATGAGTTTGTCATTATGTCAAAAGTTGACTATTTTGACTAAAATTGACTTTTTGGTCAAAAGTTAACCTATTGGGTCATTGGGTCAAAGATTGATCATTTTGACCACAATTGACTTTTTATCAGAAGTTGACTATTAGATCGATGTGTTAGTCATTGGGTTAAGGATTGACTGTTTGACCAATGTTGACTTTTGGTCGAGAGATTGGCTTACTTGGTCGATAATTGGTCATTAGGTTAAAAATTGACCATTTTGACCAAAATTTAATTTTTGGTCAAAAGTTGACCCATTTGGTCGATGGGATGGTCATTGTGTCGAAAATTGACCATTTTAACCAAAGTTGACTTTTGGTCAAAAATTGACATATTGGGTCAATTGGTTGGTCATTATAGTAAAAAATTGACTATATTTACCAAAATTGACTTTTTGGTCAAAAGTCGACATATTGTATCAAAGGGTTGGTCATTGTGACAAGGTTTGACTATTTTGATTAAAGTTCACTTTTTGAGTCGAAAGTTGACTGTTAGAGTCGATGGGTTGGTCATTGGGTCAATAATTGGTTATTATGTAAAAATTGACGATTTTAGTCAAAAGTTGACCTACTGGGTCTATGGGTTGGTCATTGGGGTCAAGGATTGATCATTTTGACAAAAGCTGACTTTTTAGTCAGAGATTTTCTTACTGGGTCAACAATTGTACATTAGGTAAAAAATTGATTATTTTGACCTAAATTAACTTTTTGGTCAAAAGTTGACCTATTGGGTCAATGGGTTGGTCATTCGGTCAAGGATTGACCATTTTGAAGAAAGTTGACTTTTTGGTAACTGATTGACTTATTGGGTCATCAATTGGTCATTAAATCAAAAATTGACTATTTTGACCAACATTGACTTTTTGGTCAAAAGTTGACCTATTGGGTCAATGTATTTGTCATTGGGTTGAGGATTGACTATTTGGACTAAAGTTGACTTTTTGATCAAAAGTTAACCTTTTGGGTCAATGAGTTGATTATTAGGTCAAGGATTGACCATTTTGACCAAAGTTGACTTTTCGGTCAAAGTTCAATCTATTTGGTCAATGGGATGGTCAGTAGTTCAAAAATTGACTATATTGACCAAATTTGACTTTTTGGTCAAAAGTTAACCTATTTAGCCAATGGGTTAGTCATTGGGTCAAGGATTGATGATTTTGACAAAAGTTTTCTTTTTGGTCAAAAGTTGACCTATTGGGTCAATGGGTTGTTTTTGGGTCAGAAATTGACCATTTTAACTAAAGTTGATTTTTTGGTCAAAAGTTGAACTATTGGGTCAATTGGTATGTCTTTGTGTCAAGGATTGACCGTTTGGACCAAAATTGGCATTTTGGTCAAAAGTTGACCCATTTGGTTAATGGGGTGGTCTTTAGGTTAAAAATTGACTTTTTTGACCTAAAGTATCTTTTTGGTCAAAAGTTAACCTATTGGGTCAATGGGTTGGTCATTTGGTCAAGGATTGACCATTCTCACAAAAGATGACATTTTGGTTATAAGTTCACCTATTGGGTCAATGAGTTAGTCATTAGGTAAAAAATTTACTATTTTGACCAATATTGAAATTTTGGTCAAAAGTTGACCCATTGGGTCAATGGGTGGTCATTGGGTCAGAAATTGACTATTATGAAAAAAGTTGACATTTTGGTCAAAACTTGACATATTGGGTCAATGGGGTGGTCATTAGGTCTAAAATTGACTATATTGACCAAAATTGTCTTTTTGATCAAAAGTTGACCATTAGTGTCGATGAGTTGGTCATTGTGTCGAGATATGATTATTTTTACTAAAGTTCACTTTTTGGACAAAAGTTGAGTTATTGGGTCAATGAATTAGTCATTAGGTCAAGGATTGACCATTTTGACCAAAGTTGACTTTTTGGTTATATATTGACTTATTGGGTCAATAATTGTTCATTACGTAAAAAATTGATTATTATGGTCAAATGTTAACCTATTGGGTCTATGAGTTGGTCATTGGGTTAAGGATTGACCATTTTGACCAATGTTGACTTTTTAGTCAAAAGTTGACTTATTGGGTTAATGGTCAACATTTTAACTAAACTTAACTTTTTGGTCAAAAGTTGACCTATTGGGTTAATGAGGTGGTCATTAGGTCAAAATTGACAATTTTGACCAAAATTAAATTTTTGATCAAAAGTTGACCTATTGGGTCAATGGGTTGGTCATTGGGTCAAGGATTAACCATTTTGACCAAAGTTGACTTTTTGGTCAGAGATTGACTTATTGGGTCAATAATTGGTCATTAGGACAAAAATTAACTATTTTGACCAAAATTGATTTTTTGGTCAAAAGTTGACCCATTGGGTGAACGGGGAGGTCATTGGGTCATAAATTGACCATTTTGTCCAAAGTTAACTTTTTGGTTAAAAGTTAACCTATTTGGTTAATGAGTTGGTAATTGGGTTGACCATTTTAAACAAAGATGACTTTTTGGTCAAAAGTTGATCAATTGGGTCAATGGGTTGATCATTGGGGAAAAAATTGACCATTTTGACAAAAGATGACTTTTTGGTCAAAAGTTGACTTGTTTGGTCAATGGGTTGGTCATTGGGTCAAAAATTGATCATTTTGACCAAAGTTGACTTTTTGGTCAAGAGTTAACCTATTGGGTCAAGGGATGGACATTAGGTCAAAAATTAACTATTTTGACCAAAATCGACTTTTTTGTCAAAATTTGGCCTATTGGGCCAATGGGTTTGTTATTGGGTAACGGATTGACCATTTTGACCAAAGTTGACTTTTTTGTCAGAGATTGACTTATTTGGTCAATAATTGGTCGTTAATTCAAAATTTGACTATTTTGACCAAAATTGACATTTTGGTCAAAAGTTGAACTATTAGGCCAATGGGTTGGTCACTGGGTCAAGGATTAATCATTTCGACCAAAGTTGACTTTTTGGCCAGATATCGACTTACTGGGTCAATAATTGGTCATTTGGTTAAAAGCTGACTATTTTGACCAAAATTGACTTTTTGGTCAAAAGTTGACATATGAGTCAATAGGTTAGTCATTGGGTCAAGGATTGACCATTTTGACCAAAGTTGAATATTTGGTCAAAAGGTTACCTATTGGGTCAATGGGTTGGTTATTAGGTCAGAAATTGACCATTTTGAACAAATTAACTTTTTGGTCAAAAGTTAACATATTAGGTCAATGTGTTAGTCGCTGGATTGGAAATTGATCATTTTGACCAAAATTGACTTTTTGGTTAAAAGTTGACCTATTTAGTCAATTGGTGGTCAATAGGTCAAAAATTGATTATTTTGACTAAAATTAACTTTTAAGTCAAAATTTTGTTAGATCGATGTGGTTAGTTATTGGGTGATGGATCGACCATTTTGACCAAAGTTGACTTTTTGGTCGAGAGATTGACTTACAGGTCGATAATTTGTCATTAGGTCGAAATTAACTATTTTAACCAAAATTAACTTTTTGGTCAAAGGTTGATCTACTGGTTCAATGAGTTAGTCATTGAGCCAAGGATTGTTTATTTTGACCAAAGTTTACTTTTTGGTAACAGATTAACTTATTGGGTCAATAATTGGTCATTAGGTCAAAAATTGACTATTTTGACAAAAATTGACTTTTTGGTCAAAAGTTGACATATTGGGCAATGGGTTGGTCATTGGGTCAAGGATTGACCATTTGGACCAAAGTTTAATTTTTGGTCGAAGTTGACTATTGGGTTAATGGGTTGGTCATTGGGTCAGAAATTGAGCATTTTGACCAAATCGGCTTTTTGGTCAAAAGTTGACATATTAGGTCAATGTGTTGGTCATTGGGTCGGAAATTGATCATTCTGACCAAAATTAAGTTTTTCGTCAAAGGTTGACATATTGTGTCAAAGGGTGGTCTTTAGGTCAAAATTGACTATTTTGACCAAAATTGACTTTTTAGTCAAAAGTTGACCTATTGGGTGAATGGGTTGGTCATTGGGTCAAGGATTGACCATTTTGACAAACATTGACTTTTGGGTCAAAAGTTAACCTATTGGGTCAATGGGTTAGTCATTGAGTAAAAGATTGACAATTTGGACCAAAGTTGACTTTTTGGTAAGAGATTGACTTATCAGGTCAATAATTGGTCATTCGATCAAAAATAGATTATTTTGACCAAAATTTAATTTTAGGTCAAAAGTTGACCTATTGGGTTAATGGGTTGGTCATTGTGTCAAGGATTGACCATTTTGACAAAAATTAACTTTTTGGTTACAGATTAACTTATTGGGTAAATAATTGGTCATTAGGTTAAAAATTGACTATTTTGATGAAAATTGACTTTTTAGTCAAAAGTTGACCTCCGAAATTGATCTTTTTAATAAAAGTTGACTTTTTGGTCAAAAATTGACCAATTGAGTTAATGGGTTGGTCATTGGTTCAGAAATTGACCATTTTGACCAAAGTTGACTTTTGGTCAGAAGTTGACCTATTGGGTCAAAGCAGTGGTCATTAGCTCAAAAATTAACTATATTAATCAAAATTGACTTTTTGGTCAAAATTTGACCTATTGGGTCATTGTGTTAACGATTTATTATTCTGACCAAAGTTGTCTTTTTTGTCAAAAGTTGACCTATTGGGTCAATGGGTTGGTCAATGGGTCTAGGACTGACCATTTCGACCTAAGTTAACTTATTGTCAGAGGTTGACCTGTTGCGTCAAAGGGTTAGTCATTGGGTCTAGGATTTACGATTTTGGCCGAAGTTGACTTTTGGTCAGAGATTGACTTATTGGGTCATTAATTAGTCATTCGGTCATAAATTGATTACTTTTACCAAAATTTAATTTTTGGTCAAACGTTGACCCATTAGGTCGATTGGGTGGTCGTTATGTCAGAAATTGACCATTTTGACCAAAGACTTTCTGTCAAAAGTTGTCTAATTGGGTCAATGGGTCAGAAATTGATAATTTTGACCAAACTTGATTTTTTGTCAAAAGTAGACCTATTGGGTCAAAGGGGAGGTCATTAGGGAAAAAATTAACTATTTTTGACCAAAATTGACTTTTTGGTCAAAATTTGACCTATTGGGTCATTGTGTCAAAGATTGACCATTTTGACCAAAGTTGACTTTTTTGTCAAAAGTTGACGTATTGGGTCAATGGGTTGGTCAATGGATCTAGGAGTGACCATTTCGATCTAAGTTAACTTATGGTCAGATGTTGACCTATCGCGTTAAAGGGTTAGTCATTGGGTCCAGGATTTACGAAGTTGACTTTTGGTCAGAGATTGACTTATTGGGTCATTAATTATTCATTCGGTCATAAATTGATTACTTTTATCAGAATTTAATTTTTGGTCAAACGTTCACCCATTAGGTCGATTGGGTGGTCGTTATGTCAGAAATTGACCATTTTGACCAAAGACTTTACGTCGAAACTTAGTCGCAATTGGGTCGATGGGTTGGTCATTGGGTCAGAAATTGATAATTTTGACCAAACATGACTTTTTGTCAAAAGTAGACCTAGTGGGTCAAAGGGGAGGTCATTAGGGAAAAAATTAACTATTTTGACCAAAATTGACTTTTTGGTTAAAAGTTGACTTATTGGGTCAATAGGTTGTTCATTGGGTTAAGGGTTGGCCATTTTGACCAAAGTTGACCTTTTTTGGTTAAAAGTTATCCTTTTGGGTCAATGAGTTGGTTATTGGGTCAAGGATTGACCATTTTGACCAAAGTTGACTTTTTGGTCATTGGGTTATAAATTAACTATTTTGGCCAAAGTTGACTTTTTGGTCGAAAGTTCATCTATTTTGTCAATGGGATGGACATTAGGTCAAATATTGACTATTTGACCAAAATTGACTTTTTGGTCAAAAGTTGACCTATTTAGTCAATGAGTATGTCATTGGGTCAAGGATTGACCATTTTGACCAAAGTCGTCTTTTTGGTCAAAAGTTGCCCTATAGGGTCAATGGGAGTTTTTGGGTCAACAATTGACCATTTTAACAAAATTTGACTTTTCGGTCAAAAGTTAAACTTTTGGGTCAATGGGGTGGTTGTAAGGGTAAAAATTGACTATTTTGACCAAAATTTACTTTTTTTATCAAAAGTTCTCCAATTGGGTCAATGGGTATGACATTGTGACAAGGATTGACCATTTTGACCAAAATTGACATTATGGTCAAAAGTTGACCCAATGGGTGAATGGGTGATCATTAGGTCAAAAGTTGACCCAATGTGTCATCGGGTCAAAGTTTGACCATATTGATCAAAGTTATCTTTTTGGACAAAAGTTGACTTATTCGGTGAATTGGTTGGTCATTGGGTCAAAAATTGACCATTTTGACCAAAGATGACTTTTTGGTCAAAAGTCAACCTATTGAGTCAATGGGTTGGTCAATGGGACAAACATTGACCATTTTGACCAATTGACGTTTTGGTCAAAAGTTGACCTATTGGGTCAATGGGTGGGCATTAGGTCAAAAATTCATTATTTTGACCAAAATTGACATTTTAGTCAAAAGTTGACCTATTGGGTCAATAGGTATGTCATTGGGTCAAGGAGCGACCATTTTGACCAAACTTGACTTTCAGAGATTGACTTATTGGGTCAATAATTGGTCATTAGGTCAAAACTTGACTATTTTGACCAAAATTGAATTTTTGGTCAAAAGTTGACCGATTGGGTCAATGGGGTGGTCTTGTGTCTGAAATTGACCATTTTAACCAAAGTTGACTTTTTGGTCAAAAGTTGACATATTGGGTCTATGGGGTGGTCATTAGGTCGAAAATTGACTATATTTACCAAAATTGACTTCTTGGTCAAAAGTTGACTGTTAGTGTCAATGGGTTGGTCATTATGTCAAGGATCAGCTATTTTGACTAAAGTTCACTTTTTGGTCAAAAGTTGACCTATTGGGTTAATGGGTTGGTCATTGGGTTAAGGATTGACAATTTTTACTAAAGTTGATTTTTTGGTGAGATATTCGCTTATTAGGTCAATAATGGGTCATTATGTCAAAAAATGACTATTTTGGTCAAAAGTTGACCTATTGGGTCTATGGGTTGGTCATTGGTTCACGGATTAGCCATTTTGACCGATGTGACTTTTTGGTCGAAAGTTGACGATTAAGTTAATGAGTTAGTCATTGGGTCGAGAATTGACCAATTTGACCAAAGTTGACTTTTTGGTCGAAAGTTGACTGATTAGGTCGAGGGTGGACAATGGGTGAAGGATTGACCATTTTGACCAAAGTTGACTTTTTGGTCAGAGATTGACTTACTGGGTTAATAATTGGTCATTAGGTAAAATATTGACTATTTTGACGAATATTTACTTTTTAGTCAAATGTTGCGCTATTGGGTCAATGGGTGGGTCATGGGTCAAGGATTAACCATTTTGACCAAAATTATCTTTTTGGTAATAGATTGACTTATTGGGTCAATAATTGGTGATTAGGTCAAAAATTGATTATTTAGACCAAAATTGGTTTTTTAGTCAAAAGTTGACCTATTGGATCAATGGTTGGTCATTGGGTCAATGATTGACAATTTTGACCAAAGTTGACTTTTTGGTCAAAAGTTGACCTATTGGGCCAAAAATTTACCATTTTGATCAAATCGATTTTTTGGTCAAAAGTTGACATATTAGGTCAATGTGTTGGTCATTGGTGCCGAAATTGACCATTTTGACCAAAATTGACTTTTCATCGAAAGTTGACTGTTTGGTCATCTGGGTTAGTCATTAGGTCGAGATTGTCCATTTTGAATAAAGTTGACTTTTTGGTCGAAAGTTGACTTAATGGGTCGAAACGTTTGTTATTTGGTCGAGGATTGACCATTTTGAGCAAAGTTGACTTTTTGGTCATTGGATCGAAAATTAATCATTTTGACCAAGGTTGACTTTTTGGTCAAATGTTCATCTATTTGGTCAATGGGATGGTCATTTGGTCAAAAATTGACTATTTTGGTCAAATGTTGACCTATTTAGTCAGTAGGTTGGTCATTGGGTCAAGGATTGACGAGTTTGACAAAGTTGTCTTTTTGGTCAAAAGTTGACCTATTGGGTCAATGGGTTGGTTATTGGGTTAAAAATTGACTATTTTGACAAAATTTTACTTTTTGTCAAAAGTTGACTAATTGGGTCAATGTGTATGTCATTGTGTCAAGGAATGACCATTTTGACCAAAATTTACATTTTAGACAAAAGTTGACCCATTGGGTCAATGGGTTGGTCATTTTGTCAAGGATTGACCATTATGACTAAAGTTAACTTTTTGGTAAAAAGTTAACCTATTGGGTTAATGGGTTGGTCATTTGGTCAAGGATAAACAATTTTAAACAAAGTGACATGGTAAGAGATTGACTTATTGGGTCAAAAATGGTCATTCAGTAAAAAACTGATTATTTTGATTAAAATTAACTTTTGGTTAAAAATTTGAACTATTAGGTCAATAGATTGGTCATTGGGTCAGAAATTGACCATTTTGATCAAAGTTGACTTTTTGGTCAAAAGTTGACCTATTGGGTCAATTGGGAGGTCTTTATGTGAAAAATTGTCAATTTTGACCAAAATAGACTTTCTGGTCAAAATTTGACTGTATAGGTCATTGAGTTGGTCGTTATGTGAAAATTGACTATTCGACCAAAATTCACTTTTGGTAAAAAGTTGACCTATTAGGTCATTGGGTCAAAGATTGACCATTTTGTCCAGTTGTTGACTTTTGGTCGAAATTTTACCGATCTAGTATATTGGTTAGTCGCGGGTTATGGATTGACCATTTTGACCAAAATTGACATTTGGTGAAAAGTTGACCCATTGGTTCGATGGAGTGGTCATTAGGTCAAAATTGTATTTTGACCGAAAATTGTCTTTTAGTGAAAAGTTGACTGTTGGGTCAACGAGTTGGTCATTTGGTCAAGGATTGACTACTCGGATCAAAGTTAACTTTTTGGTAAAAAATAAACCTTTTGGTTCAATGGGTTGGTCATTGGGACAAGGTTTGACCATTTTGACCAAAGTTGACTTTTTGGGAGAGAATGACTCATTTGGTCAATAATTAGTCATTAGGTCAAAAATTGATTATTTTGGTCAAAATTGAATTTTTGGTCAATAGTTGACCCATTGGGTCAGCGGGGTGGTCATTGGGTCAGAAATTGACTATTTTGACCAATGTTGACTTTTCAGTCATAAGTTGACGTGTTAGGTTAATGAGTTGGTAATTGGGTCAAGAATTGACAATTTTAACCAAAGATGACATTTTGGTCAAACGTTGACTTATTGGGTCAATGGGTTGATCATTGGGTTGAAAATTGACCATTTTGACCAATTGACATTTTGGTCAAAAGTTGACCTATTGGGTCAAAGGGTGGGCATTAGGTCAAAATTGACTATTTTGTCCAATATTGACTTTTGGTCGAAAGTTGACTATTGGGTCAATTGGTTTGTCATTGGGTCGAAGATTGACCATTTTGACAAACTTGACTTTTGGTTAGAGATTGGCTTACTAGGTCAATAATTGGTCATCGAGTCGAAAATTGATTATTTTACCAAATTTGATATTTTGGTCAAAAGTGGACCCATTGGATCAACGAGGTGGTCATTTGGTCAAAAATTGACCAATTTGACCAAAGTTGAGTTTTTGGTCAAAAGTTGACATATTTGGTCAATGAGTTGGTAATTGGGTCAAGAATTGACCATTTTGACCAAAGATGACTTTTTGGTCAAGAGTTGACCTATTGGGTCAACGAGTTGGTCTTTGGGCACAAAATTGACCATTTTGACCAAAGTTGATTTTTTAGTCAAAAGTTGACCTATTTGGTCAATGGGTGGCATTAGATCAAAAATTGACTATTTTGACCAAAATTGACTTTTTGGTCAAAAGTTGGCCTATTGGGTCAATGGGTTTGTCATTGAGTTAAGGATTGACCATTTTAACTAAAGTTGACTTTTTGGTCAAAGATTGACTTATTAGGTCAATAATTGGTCATTAACTCAAAAATTGACTATTTTGACTAAAATTAACTTTTTGGTCAAAAGTTGACCAAATAGGCCAATGGGTTGGTCTTTGGATCAAGGATTGATCATTTCAATCAATTTTGACTTTTTGGTCAAAAGTTGACTTATTGGGTCAATGGGTTGGTCATTGGGTCAAGGATTGACCATTTTGGACAAAGTTGAGTTTTTGGTCAGCGATTGGCTTACTGGGTCAATAATTGGTCATTAGGTAAAACAATTAACTATTTTGACCAAAATTGACTTTTTAGTCAAATGTTGAACTATTGGATCAATTGGTTGGTCATTAGGTCAAGGATTGACCATTTTGACTAAAGTTAGCTTTGGTCAGAGATTGAATTATTGGGTTAATAATTGGTCGTTAGATCAAAATTGATTATTTTGATCAGAATTAAATTTTTGGTCAAAAGTTGACCCATTGGGTCAGTGGGGTGGTTATTATGTCATAAATTGACCATTTTGACCAAAGTTGTATTTTTTGTGAAAAGTTGACCTAATTAGGTCAATGAGGTGGTCATTATGTCAAAAATTGAAAATTTTGATAAAAATTGACTTTGTGGTCAAAAGTTGACCTATTGCTCCAATGTGTTGGTCATTGGGTCAAGGAATAACCATTTAGGCCAAAGTTGACTTTTTGGGTCGAGGATTGACCATTTAGGCGAGAAGTTGACTGTTGCTCCGATGTGTTGGTCATTGGGTCGAGGATTGACCATTTTGACTAATGTTGACCTTTTTTTTCAAAAGTTGACCTATTGGGTCAATGGGTTGGTCATTGGGTCAGAAATTGACCATTCTAACCAAAGTTGATTTTTTGGTCAAAAGTAGAAGTGTTGGGTCAATGGAGCGGTCATTATGTCAAAAATTATCTTTTTGGTCGAAAGTTGCCTATTGTGTCAATGAGTTGGTCATTGGGTTAAAGATTGACCATTTTTATCAAATTTGACTTTTGGGACAAAACTTGACATATTGGGTCAATGGGTTAGTCATGAAGTTAAAAATTGACCATTTTGACCAAAGTTGACTTTTTGGTCTAAAGATGACCTATTCGGTCAACTGGGTGGTTGTTTGGTCAAAATATATCTATTTTGACCAAAATTAACTTTTTTGGTCAAAATTTAACCTATGATGCCGATGAGTTGGTCATTGAGTCGAAGATTGACCATTTTGACTGAAGTTGACTTGTTGATCAAAAGTCGACCTATTGGGCTAATGGGTTGGTTATTGGGTCAGATATTGACTATTTTAACCAAAGTTGACTTTTTGGTCAAAAGTTGACATATGGGTCAATGGAGTGGTCAATAGGTTATAAATTGAAAATTTTTTTAAAAAGTTAACCTATTTGGTCAATGGGTTGGTCATTAGGTCTAGGATTGACCATTTTGACCAAATTTTACTTTCTAGTCAAAAGTTGATCTAATGGGTCAATGAATTAGTCATTGGGTCAATGATTGACCATTTTGACCAAAGTTAACTTTTTGATTAGAGATTGTCTTATTGGGTCAATATTTGGTCATTAGGTCAAAAATTGACTATTTTGACCGAAATTGACATTTTGGTCAAAAGTTAACCTATTGGGTGAATGAGTTCGTCATTGGGTCAAGGATTAACCATTTTGACCAAAGTTGACTTTTTGGTCAAAAGTTGACCTATTGGGTTTAATGGGTTGGTCATTGGGTCAAGGAGTGACAAATTTTAACAAAGTTAACTTTTTGCTCTGAGATTGACTTATTGGGTCAAAAACTGGTCATTTGGTCAATAATTGATTATTTTTACCAAAATTGAATTTTTGGTCAAAAGTTAACCTGTTGGGTTAATGGGGTTGTCATTGTGTCAGAAATTAACCATTTTAACTAAAGTTGACTTTTTGGCAAAAGTTGACCTATTAGGTCAATGGGTTGGTCATTGGGACAAGGATTGACCATTTTGATCAAAGTTAACTTTTTGGTTAGAGTTTGGTTTACTAAGTCAACAATTGGTTATTAGGTCGAAATTCACTATTTTGATTAAAATTAGTAATTTTGACCAAAATTGACTATTTTGACCAAAATTGGCTTTCTGGTCAAAATTTAACATATTGGGTGATTGGCTTGGTCGTTGGGTCAAGGATTGACCATTTCGACCAAAGTTGACCTTTTGGATCTAAGTTGACCTATTGGGTCAATGGGTTGGTCAATTGGTTAAGGATTGACCTTTTTGACCAAAGTTGACTTTTTAGTAAAAGATTGACTTATTGGGTCAATAATTGGTCATTAGGTCAAAAATTGATTATTTTGACTAAAATTGAATATTTGGTCAAAAGTTGACCCGTTGGGTCAATGGGGTAGTCATTGTGTCAGAAATTAACCATCTTGACCAAAGATGGGTTTTTTGTCAAAAGTTGACCTATGTCAGTTAATGAGGTGGTCATTATGTCAAAAACTAACAATTTTGACCAAAATTGACTTTTTGGTCAAAAGTTGACCTAATGGGTCAATGGGTTTGTCATTGGTTTAAGGATTTATCATTTTGAAAAAAGTTGATTTTTTGGTCAGAGAATAACTTATTGGGTCAATAATTGGTCATTAGGTCTAAAATTGACTATTTTGACCAAAAATGAATTTTTGTTCAAAAGTCGACCCATCGGTTCAATGGGTGGGTCATTGGCTCAAAAATTAACCATTTTAACCAATGTTGACTTTTTGTTCAAAAGCTAACCTATTTGGTCAATGAGTTGGTAATTGGGTCAAGAATTGGCCATTTTGATTAAAGTTGACTTTTTGGTGATAAGTTGACCTATTGGGTCAATGGGTGGTCATTAGGTCAAAAATTGACTATTTTGACTAAAATTGACTTTTTGGTTAAAAGTTGACCTATTTGGTCAATGAGTTTGTCTTTGGGTCAAGGATTGACCATTTTGTCCAAATTTGACTTTTTGGTCAGAGATTGACTTATCAGGTCAATAATTGGTCATTAATTTAAAAATTAACTATTTTTACCAAAACTGACTTTTTGGTCAAAAGTTGACCTATTAGGTCAATGGGCTGGTCATTGGATCAAGGATTGATCATTTTGAACAATGTTGACTTTTTGGTCAAAAGTTGACCTATAATCAATGGGTTGGTGATTGGGTCAAGGATTGACCATTTTGGCCAAAGTTGACTTTTTGGTCAGAGATTGGTTTATTGGGTTAATTATTGGTCATTAGGTCAAAAATTGACCATTTTAACCAAAATTGACTTTTTGGTCAAAAGTTGACCTATTGGGTCAATGAATTGGTCATTGGGTAAAAAATGATAATTTTGACCAAAGTTGACTTTTTGGTCACAGGTTGACCTGTAGGGTCAATGGGGTGATCATTAGGTAAGAAATTTACTATTTTGACCAAAATTAACTTTTTGGCCAAAAGTTGACCTATTAGGTTAATGGGTTGGTCATTGGGTCAAGGATCGACCATTTTGGCCAAAGTTGATTTTTTGGTCAAAAGTTGACGATTAGATTCGATCGGTTGAGTGATTGGGTCGAGGATTGACCATTTTGACTAAAGTTGGTTATTTGGTCACGGATTGACTATATTCGGTCGATAGGTAAAAAATTGAATATTTTTGACCAAAATTGACTTTTTGTTTAAAAGTTGACCTATTGGGTCAAACGTTCGGTCATTGGGTCGAGGATTGATCATTTTGACAAAAGTTGACTTTTGGTAAAATTAAACTCTATTGTGTCGATGAGTTAGTCTTTGGGTCATAAATTGAGCCATTTTAACCAAAGTTAACTTTTTGGTCAAAAGTTGACTATTGGGTCGATGGTTTTATCATTGGGTCAAGGATTGACCATTTTGAACAAAGTTGACTTTTTGGTCAAAAGTTGACTTATTGGGTCAATGGGATGGTCATCGGGTTAAGGTTTCACCATTTTGGCGAAATTTGACTTTTTTGTCAGAGACTGACTTCTTGGGTCAACAATTGGTCATTAGGTCAAGAATTGACTATTTTGACCAAAATTGACTTTTTGGTCCGAAAGTTGACCTGATTGGTCCAAGTTTGTATTGGGTTAATGTCGTTGGTCGATGGGTCAATAATTGTGAATTTTGACCAAAGTTTACTTTTTTGTTAAAAGTTGACCTATTGGGTCAATGGGATGGTCATTAGGTCAAGGATTGACTATTTTGACCAAAGTTTACGTTTTAGCCAGAGATTGACTTATTGGTTCAATCTGGTGATCATTAGGTCAAAATTTGACTATTTTGACAAAAATTTACTTTTTGGTCAAAAGTCGACCTTTTGGTTCATTCGGCCAAGGATTGACCATTTTGACCAAAGTTGTATTTTTGGTCGGAGATTAACTTATTGATCAATAATTGGTCATTAGGTCGAAAAGATGAATATTTTTGCAAATTTGAATTTTTTGTTAAATGTTGACCCGTTAGGTAAATGGGGTGGTTATTAGGGTCGAATATAGCCATTTTGACCAAAGTTGACTTTTTGGTCGAAAGTTCACTCTATTGGGTCGATGGGGGGGTCATTAGGTCAAAAATTGACTATTTTGACCAAAATTGACTTTTTGGTCAAAAGTTGATCTATTGGGTTAATGGGTTGGTCATTGGGTCAAGGATTGACCATTTCGAACAAAGTTGACTTATTGGTCAAAAGTTGACCTATTGCGTCAATGAGTTGGTTAATGGGTCAAGGATCCCAAGTTGACTTTTCGGTCATTGGGTCAGAAATTAATCATTTCGACAAAAGCTGACTTTTGGGTGAAAAGTTCATCTCTTTGGACAATGGGATGGTCATTAGGTCATAAATTGCTATTTTAACCAAAATTGTCTTTTTGGTTAAAAGTTGATCTATTTAGTCAATAGGTTGGTCATTGGGTCAAGGATTGACCATTTTGTCCAAAGTTGTCTCTTTGGTCAAAAGTTGACATACTGGGTTAATGGGTTAGTTATTGGGTCAGAAATTAATGATTTTAACTAAAGTTGACTTTTTGGTCAAAAGTTAACCTACTAGGCCAATGGAGTGGTTGTTAGGTGAAAAATTGACTATTTTGATCAAAATTTACTTTTTTGTCAAAAGTTAACCAATTGGGTCAATGGGTATGTCATTGTGTCAAGGATTGATAATTTTGACCAAAATTGACATTTTGGTCAAAAGTTGACCCATTGGGTCAATATGGTGGTCATTAGGTCAAAAATTGACTTTTTTTACCAAAATTAACTTTTTAGTCAATAGTTGACCCTATTGGGTCAATGGGTTGGTCATTTGGTCAAGGATTGACCATTCTGACCAAAGTTGACTTTTTGGTAAAAAGTTAACCTATTGAGTCAATGGGTTGGTCATTGGGTCAAGGATTGACCATTTCGAACAAAGTTGACTTTTTGTTTATAGATTGGCTTATTGGGTTAATAATTGGTCATTAGTTGACTATTTTGACCAATATTTACTTTTTGATCAAAAGTTGACCTATTGGGTTCGATGGGTTAGTCATTAGGTCAAGGATTGACCATTTTGACGAAAGTTGACTTTTTGTTCAAAAGTTGACCTATTGGGTCAATGGGTTGGTCATTGGGTTAGAAATTGACCATTTTGACCAAATCGACTTTTTGGTCAAAGTTAACATTTTGGGTCAATGGGTTGGCCATTGGGTCTGAAACTGACCATTTTTTCCAAAATTGACTTTTTGGTCAAAAGTTTACCTATTGGGTCAATGGGTGGTCATTTGGTTAAAAATTCACTATTTTGACCAAAATAGACTTTTTGGTCAGAAGTTGACATATTGGGTCAATGGGTTGGTTATTGGGTCAAGAATTGACCATTTTGACCAAAGTTGACCTTTTGGTCATTAGGTCAAAAATTAACCATTCTGACCAAAGTTGACTTTTTGGTCAAACGTTCATCTCTTTAGTTAATGGGATGGTCATTAGGTCAAAAATTGACTATTTTGACCAAAATTAACTTTTTTGTCAAAAGTTGACCTATTTAGTTAATGGGTTGGTCATTGGGTCGCGGAGTGACCATTTTGATCAAAGTTGCCTTTTTGGTAAAAAGGTGACCTATTGGGTCAATGGGTTGGTTATTGGGTGAGAAATTGACAATTTTAACTAAAGTTGTCTTTTTGGTCAAAAGAGTATTTATTGGGTCAATGGCGTGGTTGTTAGGTTAAAAATTGTCTATTTTAATCAAAATTTACTTTTTTGTCAAAAGTTGACTAATTGGGCAATGGGTATGTCAATGTGTCAAGGATTGACCATTTTAACCAAAATTGACATTTTGGTCAAAAGTTGACCCATTGGGTCAATGGGGTGGTCATTAGGTCAAAAATTGATTATTTAGACCAAAATTAACATTTTGGTCAAAAGTTGGCTTATTGGGTCAATGGATTTGTCATTTGGTCACAAACTGACCATTTTGATTAAACTTGACTTTCTGGTTAAAAGTTGACCTATTGGGTCAATGGGTGGTCATTATGTCAAAATTTACTATTTTGACCCAAATTTACTTTTTAGTTAAATGTATATTTTTTGGGTCAATGGGCTGGTCATTAGGTCAAAGTTTGACCATTTTGACCAAAGTTGACTTCTTGGTCAAAAGTTGACTTATCAGATTAATGGGTTGGTCATTGGGTTAACGATTGACCATTTTGACCAAAGTTGACTTTTTTTCTAAAGATTGAGTTATTGAGTCAATAATTGCTCATTAGGTCTAAAACTGACAATTTTGACCAAAATTGAATTTTCGATCGAAAAGTTGACTCATTAGGTCGATAGGTTAGTCATTTAGTCGAAATTGATCATTTTGACCAAAGTTGACTTTTTGAGTCAAAGTTGACCTATCGGTTCAATGGGATGGTCATTAGGTCAAAAATTGACTATTTTGACCAAAATTAACTTTTTGGTCAAAAGTTGATCTATTGGGTCAATGGGTTGGTCATTGGGTCAAAGATTGATCATTTTGACCAATGTTGATTTTTTGGTCAAAAGTTGACCAATTGGGTCAATGAGCCGGCCATTAGGTCTAGGATTGACCATTTTGACCAAAGTTGACTTTTTAGTCAGAGATTGACTAATTGGGTCAATAATTGGTTAGTAGGTAAAAAATTGACTATTTCGTCCAAAATTGAATTTTTGGTCAAAAGTAGACCTATTAGGTCAATGGGTTGGTCAATGGACCAGAACTTGAACATTTTGACCAAATCGTCTTTTTGATCAAAAGTTGACATACTGGGTTAATGGGTCATTGAGTCAGAAAAATTGACCATTTTGACCAAAATTTACTTTTTGGTCAAAAGTTGACCTATTAAGTCAATGGGTGGTCATTAGGTCAAAAATTGACTATTTTAACCAAAATTGACTTTTTGGTCAAAAGTTGACCTATTGGTTCAATGGGTCAAAAGTTGACCTATTGGGTCAATGGGTTGGTCATTGGGTCAAGGATTGACCATTTTGAACAAAGTTGACTTATTGGTCAAAAGTTGGCTTATTGGGTCAATGAGTTGGTTAATAGGTCAAGATTGATCATTTTGACCAAAGTTGACTTTTTAGTCATTGGGTCAGAAATCAATCATTTTGACAAAAGTTGTCTTTTTGGTCAAAAGTTCAACTCTTTGGTCAATGGGATGGTCATTAGGTCAAAAATTGACTATTTTGACCAAAATTAACTTTTTGGTCAAAAGTTGACCTATTTAGTCAATAGGTTGGTCATTAGGTCAAGGATTGACCATTTTGTTCAAAGTTGTCTTTTTGGTCAAAAGTTGACCTACTAGGTCAATGGGTTAGCTATTGGGTTAGAAATTGATGATTTTAACTAAAGTTGACTTTTTGGTCAAAAGTTGACCTATTGGGCCAATGGGGTGGTTATTACGTAAAAAATGACTATTCTGATCAAAATTTACTTTTTTGTGAAAAGGACCAATTGGGTCAATGGGTTTGTCATTGTGTCAAGATTGACAATTTTGACCAAAATTAAAATTTTGGTCAAAAGTTGGCCCATTTGGTCAATAAGGTGGTCATTAGGTTAAAATTGACTATTTTGACCAAAATTGACTATTTGTTCAATAGTTGTCCTATTGGGTCAATGGGTTGGTCATTTGGTCAAGAAATGTCCATTATGACCAAAGTTAACTTTTGGTAAAAAGTAACCTATTGAGTCAACGGGTTGGTCGTTGGGTCAAGGATTGATCATTTCGAACTAAGTTGACTTTTTTGTCATTGATTGACTTATTGGGTTAATAATTGGTCATTAGTTGACTATTTTGACCAAGATTGACTTTTTGATCAAAAGCTGACCTATTGGGTCAATGGGTTGGTTATTTGGTCAAAAATTGATCATTTTGACCAAATTTGACTTTTTGGTCCAAAGTTGGCCTATTGGGTCAATTGGGTGGTCATTATGTCAAAAATTGACTTGTCAATGAGTTGGCATTATGTCAAAGATTGATTATTTTGACCAAAATTGACTTTTTTGTCGAAAGTTGACCGATTGGGTCATTGGGTTAAAGATTGACCATTTTGAC
This sequence comes from Papilionanthe hookeriana x Papilionanthe teres, assembly GCA_022702705.1. NCBI lineage: Eukaryota > Viridiplantae > Streptophyta > Magnoliopsida > Asparagales > Orchidaceae > Papilionanthe > Papilionanthe hookeriana x Papilionanthe teres. Next base: position 32,545,052 of record CM040437.1, read on the forward strand.
CAAAGTTGACTTTTTCGAAAAATATTGACTTATTGGTTCAATGGGTTGTGCTTGGGTCAAGGATTGACCATTTTGAGCAAAGTTGACTTTTTAGTCAAAAATTTACTTATTGGGTCAATAATTTATCATTATGTCAAAAATTGACTGATTTGGTCAAAAGTTGACCTATTGGGTCTATGGGTTGGTCATTGGGTCAAGGATTGACCATTTTGACCAAAGTTGGCATATTGGGTTAATGGGTTGGTCATTGGGTCAGAAATTGACCATTTTGACCAAACTTAACTTTTTGGTCAAAAGTTGACCTATTAGGTTAATTGGGTGGTCATTAGGTCAAAAATTGACAATTTTGACCAAAATTAATTTTTTTGTCAAAAATTGACCTACTGGGTCAATGAGTTGGTCATTAGGTCAAGGATTGATCATTTTGACCAAAGTTGACTTTTTAGTCAAAAGTTGACCTATTGGGTCAATGGGATGGTCATTGAGTAAAGATTGACAACTTCGAAAAAAGGTTACTTTTGGCCAGATATTTACTTATTGGGCTAATAATTGGTCATTCAGTTAAAAATTAATTATTTTGACTAAAATTTAAATTTTGGACAAAAGCTGACCCATTGGGTCAATTGTGTGGTCATTATGTCAGAAATTGACCATTTTGACCAAATTTGACTTTTTGTCAAAAATTGACTTATTGGGTCAATGGGTTGGTCACTATGTCAGAAATTGGTAATTTTGACCAAACTTGACTTTTTTGTTAAAAGTTGACTTATTGAGTCAATGGGGCGGTCTAGGTAAAAAAATTGACTATTTTGACCAAAATTGAATTTTTTGTCAAAAGTTGACCTATTGGGTCAATGGGTTGTTCATTGGGTCAAGGATTGTTCTTTTTGACAAAAGTCGACTTTTTTGTCGAAAGTTTACTTATTTAATTAATGAGTTGGTTATTGGGTCGATAATTGACCATATTGACCAATGTTGACTTTTGGCCATTGGGTCAGAAATAAACCATTTTGACCAAAGTTGACTTTTTGGTCAAAAGTCGATCTATTGGGTTAATGGGGTGGTCATTAGGTAAAAAATTGATAATTTTGATCAAAAATTACTTTTTGGTCAAAAATTGACCAATTGGGTCAATGAGTTGGTCATTATTGGTCAAAATTTGACTTTTTGGTTAAAATTTCACGCATTGTGTCAATGGGGTGACTGTAAGGTCAAAAATTAACTATTTTGACCAAAGTTGAATTTTTGGTCAAAACTTAACCTATTGGGTCAATGGGTTGGTCATTTGGTCAAGGATTGACAATTTTGATCAAAAGTTGACGCTTTGTGTCAATGGGGTGGTCATTAGGTCAAAAATTAACTATTTTGACTAAAGTTAAATTTTTGGTCAAAAGTTAACCTATTGGGTCAATGGGTAGATCATTTGGTCAAGAATTGACCATTTTGACCAAAGTTGACTTTTTCGTAAAAAGTTAACCTATTAGGTCAATGATTTAGTGACTGGGTCAAGGATTGACCATCATGAACAAAGCTGACTTTTTGGTCAGAGATTGACTTTTTGGGTCAATAATTGGCCATTAGGTAAAAACTCGACTATTTTGACCAAAGTTGACTTTTTGGTCAAAAGTTGATCTATTGGGTTAATGGGGTGGTCATTAGGTCAAAAATTGACCATTTTGACCAAAATTGATTTTGGTCAAAAATTGACCAATTGGGTCAATGAGTTGGTCATTATGTCAAAAATTGACTTTTTTTTTCCAAAATTGACTTTTTAGTCAAAAGTAACCTAGTGGGTCAACCGGTTGGTCATTGGGTCAAGGATTGATCATTTTGACCAAAGTTGACTTATTGGTCAAAAGTTGACCTATTGGGTCGATGGGTTGGTAATTGGGTTGATGATTGACCATTTTTACCAAATGTTGACTTTTATGTCAGAGATTGACTTATTGGTTTAATAATTGGTCATTTGGTCAAAATTAACTATTTTGACCAAAATTGACTTTTTGGTCAAAAGTTGACCTATTGGGTCAATGGTTTGGTCATTGGGTCAAGGATTAACCATTTTGAATAAAGTTGACTTTTTGGTCAGAGATTGGCTTACTGGGTCAATAATTGGTCATTAAGTCAAAAATTGACTATTTTCACCAAAATTGAACTTTTGGTCAAAAGATGACCTATTGGGTCAATGGGTTTTTCAATGGGTCAAGGATTGACCATTTTCACAAAAGTTGACATAATTGGGTCAATGGTTTGGTCATTGGGTCAAGGAATGACCATTTTGAACAAAGTTAACTTTTGGTCAAAAGTTAACCTATGAGGTCAATGGGATGGTCACCGGGTCAACGATCCATCATTTTTGCAAATTTGACTTTTTGGTCAGAGATTGACTTATTTGGTCAATAATTGGTCAATAGGTCAAGAATTGACTATTTTGACCAAAATTTACTTTTTGGTCCAAAGTTGACTTATTGGGTTAATGTGCTGTTCAGTGGGTCAATAATAGAGAATTTTGACCAAAGTTTACTTTTTTGTCAAATGTTGAACTATTGGGTCAATGGGATGATCATTGGGTCATTGATTGACTATTTTGACCAAAGTTGAATTTTTTGCCAGAGATTTGCTTATTGGGTCAATGGGGTGATCATTAGGTTAAAAATTGACTATTTTGACCAAAATTGACTTTCTGATCAAAAGTCGACCTTTTGGTTCATTCGGTCAAGGATTGACCATTTTGACTAAAGTTGTCTTTTTGGTCACAGATTAACTTATTGGGTCAATAATTGGTCATTAGGTCAAAAGTTGAATATTTTTATCAAAGTTAAGGTTTTTGTTAAATGTTGACCCATTAGGTAAATGGGGTGGTTATTAGGTCAGAAAAAAACCATTTTGACCAAATTTGACTTTTTCCTTAAAAGTTGACCTATTGGGGTTCATTAGGTCAAAAATTGACTATTTTGACCAAAATTGACTTTTTGGTCAAAAGTTGATCTATTTGGTCAATTGGTTGGTCATTTGGTCTAGGATTGACTATTTCGACCAAAGTTAACTTTTTGGTCAGAAGTTGACCTTTTGGGTCAATGGGTTGGTCATTGGGTCAAGGATTGACGATTTTCACCAAAGGTGACTTTTGGTTAGAGATTGACTTATAGGGTCAATAATTGGTCATTAGGTAAAAAATTGACTATTTTAACAAAAATTAACTTTTTGGTCAAAAGTTGATCTATTAGGTCAATGCGTTGGTCATGGGGTCAAGGATTGACCATTTTGACAAAAGTTAACTTTTTGGTTAAAACTGCCAAAGTTGAATTTTTTGTCAAATGTTGACATATTGGGTTAATGGGTTGGTCATTGGGTCAAGGATTGACCATTTTGACCAAAGTTGACATTTTGGTCAGAGATTTACTTATTGGGTCAATAATTGGTCATTAAGTCAAAAATTGATTATTTTGACCAAAATTTAGTTTTTGGTCAAAAGTTGACTCGTTGGATCAATGAGGTTGTCATGGTGTCAGAAATTGACCATTATGGCCAAAGTTAACTTTTTGGTCAAAAGTTGACCTATTGGGTCAATGGGATGGTCATTGGGTCAAGGATTGACCATTTTGACTAATGTTGACTTTTTGGTTAGAGTTTGACTTATTGGCTCAATAATTGGTCATTAGGTCAAAATTGACTATTTTGAGCAAAAATTAACTTTTTGGTCAAAAGTTGACCTATTGGGCTAATGGGTTGGTCATTGGACAACCATTGACCATTTCGAGCAAAGTTGACTTTTTTTATCAAAAGTCGACCTTTTGGGTCAATGAACTGGTCAATTGGTCAAGGATTGACCATTTTGACCAAAGTTGACTTTTTAGTTAAAGATTGATTTATTGGGTCAATAATTGGTCTTTAGGTCAAAAATTGATTATTTTAACCAAAATTGATTTTTTGGACAAAAGTTGACCCGTGGGTCAAAGGGGTTGTCATTGTGTCAGAAATTTATCATTTTGACCAAAGTTGGCTTTTTGGTCAAAAGTTTACCTATTTAGGTCAATGAGGTGGTCATTAGGTCAAAATTAACAATATTGTCCAAAATTAACATTTTGGTCAAAAGTTAACCAATTGGGTTAATGGATTGGTCACTGGGTCAAGGATTGACCATTTTGGCCAAAGTTGACTTTTTGGTTCAAAGTTGACCTATTGGGTCAATGGGTTGGTCATTAGTCCAAAAATTGACTATTTTGACCAAAATTAACTTTTTTGGTCAAACATTGACCTATTGGGTGAATGGGTTGGTCATTGGGTCAAGGATTGATCATTTTGACCAAAGTTGATTTTTTTGTCAATAGGTTGACCTATTGGGTCAATGGGTAAGTCATTTAGTCAGAAATTGACCATTTCGACCAAAGTTGACTTTTAGGTCAAAAGTTGACCTATTGGATCAATGGGGTGGTCATTAGGTCAAAAATTAATGATTTTGACCAAAATTGACTTTTTAGTCAAAAGTTGATCTTTTGGGTCATTGGGTTAAGGATTGACCGTTTTGACCAAAGTTGACTTTTTGGTCAAAAGTTGACCTATTGGGTCTATGGGTTGGACATTGGGTCCAGGATTAACCATTTTGACCAAAGTTGACTTTTTGGTCGGAGATTAACTGAATGTGTCAATAATTGGTCAATAGGTCAAAAATTAACTATTTTGACCAAAATTGAATTTTTTGTGAAAAGTCGACTTATCGGGTCGATGGGCTGGTCATTAGGTTAAGGATCGACCATTTTGACGAGTTGATTTTTCGTCGAATGTCGACCTGTTGAGTCTACTGGGTTGGTCATCGGGTCGAGGATCGACCATTTCGACCAAAGTCGACTTTTTGGTAAGAGATTAATTTATTGGGTAAAAAATTGGTCATTAAGTCAAAAATTAACTATTTTGACCAAAATAGACTTTTTGGTTAAAAGTTGATCTATTGGGTCAATGGGTTGGTCTTTGGGTCAAGGATTGATCATTTTGACCAAAGTTAACTTTTTGGTCAAAAGTTGACATATTGGGTCAATGGGTTAATCATTGAGTCAGAAATTGAGAATTTTGACCAAAGTTGACTTTTTGGTCAAAAGTTGACATATTGGGTCAATGGGGTGGTTATTAGGTGAAAAATTAATTATTTTGACCAAAAGTTACTTTTTGGTCAAAAGTTGACCTATTGGGTCATTCGGTCAAGGGTTGACATTTTAAACAAAGTTAACTTTTTGGTTAAAAATTAACCTATGGTTCAATGGGTTAGACATTGGGTTATAGGATCGACCATTTCGACCAAAGTTAACTATTCGGTCAAAAGGTGACCTATTAGGTCAATGGGTTGGTCATTGGGTCAAGAATTGACGATTTTGACCAAAGTTGACTTTTTGGTTAGAGATTGACTTATTAGGTCAATAATTGGTCATTAATTCAAAAATTGACTATTTTGACCAAAATTGACTTTTGCAGTAAAGTTGACCTATTAGGTCAATGGGTTGGTCTTTGGGCTAAGGATTGACCGTTTTGACCAAAGTTGACTTTTTGATCAAAAGTTGAGCTATTGGGTCATTGGGTCAAGTATTTAACATCGTGAATAAAGTTGACTTTTTGGTCGGAGATTGACTGATTGTGTGAATAATTGGCTAGTAGGTCAAAAATTAACTATTTTGACCAAAATTGAATTTTTGGTGAAAAGTTGTCTTATTGGGTCAATGGGTTGGTCATTGGGTTAAGGATTGACCATTTTTACCAAAGTTGACTTTTTGGTCAAAAGTTGACCTATTAGGTCTATGGGTTGGTCGTTGGGTCAAGGATTGACCATTTTGACCAAAGTTGACTTTTTGGTAAGAGATTGACTTTTTGAGTCAAAAATAGGTCTTTAGGTCAAAAATTTACTATTTTGACTAAAATAGACTTTTTGGTCAAAAGTTGACCTATTGGGTCAATGGGTTGGTCATTGGGTCAAGGATTGATCATTTTGACCTAAGTTAACCTTTTTGGTATAAAGTTGACCTATTGGGTCAATGGGTTAGTCATTGAGTCAGAAATTGAGCATTTTAACCAAAGTTGACCTTTTGGTCAAAAGATGACATATAGGGTCAATGGGGTGGTCATTAGGTCAAAAATTAATTATTTTAACCAAAAGTTACTTTTTGGTCAAAAGTTGGCCTATTGGGTCATTGGGTCAAGGGTTGACCATTTTAAACAAAGTTAACTTTTTGGTTAAAAATTGACCTATTGGGTCAATGGGTTGGACATTGGGTCTAGGATTGACCATTTCGACCAAAGTTAACTTTTCGGTCAGAAGGTGACTGGTTGGGTCGATGTGTTGGTCATTAGGTCAAGAATTGACGATTTGGGCCAAAGTTGACTTTTTGGTCAGAGATTGACTTATTGGGTCAATAATAGGTCATTAATTCAAAAATTGATTATTTTGACCAAAATTGACTTTTTGGTAGAAAGTTGACCTATTAGGTCAATGGGTTGGTCTTTGGGCCAAGGATTGACCATTATGACTAAAGTTGACTTTTTGGTCAAAAGTTGACCTTTTAGGTTATTGGGTTGGTCATTGGGTCAAGGATTTACCATAATGAACAAAGTTGATTTTTTGGTCAGAGATTGACTTATTTGATTAATAATTGGTCATTAAGTCAAAAATTGATTATTTTGACTAAAATTGAATTTTGTTCAAAAGTTTACCCATTGAGTTAATGAGGTGGTCAATGTATCAGAAATTGACCATTTTGACCAAAGTTGTCAAAAGTTGATCCTTTTAGGTAAATGAGGTGGTCATTAGGTCAAAATTTGACAATTTTGACCAAAATTGACATTTTTGACTAAAATTCACAATTTTGACCAAAATTGACTTTTTGGTCAAAAGTTGACATATTGGGTCAATGGGTAGGTCATTGGGTCAAGGATTGACCATTTTGGCCAAAGTTGACTTTTTGGTCAAATGTTAACCTATTGGGTCAAAGGGTTGGTCATTGGGTCTTGGATTGACCATTTTGGCCAAAGTTGACATTTAGGTCAAAAGTTAACCTATTGGTTCAATAATTGTTTATTAGGTCAAAAATTGACTATTTTAACCAAAATTGACTTTTTAGTCAAATCAAAAGTTGATCTATTGGGTCAGTGGGATGTCATTGGGTCAAGGATTTATCATTTTGTCTAAAGTTGACTCTTTGGTTAAAAGTTGACCTGTTGGGTCAAAGGGTTGGTTTTTGGGTCAAGGATTGACCATTATGACCAAAGTTGACTTTTTGGTCTGAGATTAAATTATTGGGTCAATAATTGATCGTTGGGTAAAAAATTGACTATTTTGACCAAAATTGACTTTTTGTTCAAAAGTTGACGTAATGGATCAACGAGTTGGTCATTGGGTCAAGAATTGACTATTTTGACCAAAGTTGACTTTTTGGTCAAAAGTTGACCTATTGGGTCACGAAATGACCATTTTGACCACAGTTAACTTTTTAGTCAAAAGTTGACCTATTAGGTCAATGGGTGGTCATGAGGTTAAAAATTCACTATTTTGACTAAAGTTAACTTTTTGGTCAAAAGTTGACTTATTAGGTTCGATAGGCTAGTCATTGGATCAAGGTTTGACCATTTCGACCATAGTTAACTTTTGGGTCGAGATTGATTTTTTGATCAATAATTGGTCATTAGGTCAAAAATTGACTATATGACCAAAATTGAATTTTTAGTCATAAGTTGACCCATTGAGTCAATGTGCTGGTGATTGGGTCAAGGATTGACCATTTTGACCAAAGTTAAATTTTTAGTCAAAAGTTGATCTATTGGGTCAATGAGTTGGTCATTGGGTCAAAAATTGACCATTTTGACCAAAGTTTAGTTTTTAGTCAAAAGTTGACCTATTGTGTCAATGAGTGGTAATTAGGTCAAAAATTGACTATTGACTAAAATTGACTTTTTGGTCAAAAGTTGACCTGTTGGGTCAATAGGTTTTTCATTGGGTCAAGGATTGACCATTTTGACCAAGGTAGTCTTTTTAGTAAGGGATTTTCTTATTGGGTCAATAATTGGTCATTAGGTCAAAAATTGATTATTTTGACCAAAATTGAATTTTTGGTCAAAAGTTGTCCCGTTGGGCCAATGACGTGGTCATTGTGTTTGAAATTGACCATTTTGACCAAAGTTGGCTTTTTGGTCAAAAGTTGACCTATTTAGGTTAATGAGGGTGTCATTAAGTAAAAAATTGACTATTTTGACGAAAATTGACTTTTTTTTGTCAAAAGTTGCCCAATTGGGATAAGGGTTGGTTATTGGGTCAAGGATTGACCATTTTGACCAAAGTTGACTTTTTGGTCAAAAGTTGACCATTTGGGTCAATGGAGTGGTCATTGTGTTAGAAATTGACCATTTTGACCAAAGTTGTCAAAAGATAACCTATTTTGGTAAATGAGGTGGTCATTAGGTCAATAATTGACAATTTTGGCCAAATTGAATTTTTACTCAAAAGATAACCTATTGGGTTAATGTTTTGGTCACTGGGTCAAAGATTGATCATTTTGGCCAAAGTTGACTTTTTGGTGAAAAGTTGACCTATTGGGTCAATGTGTTGGACATTGGGTCTAGAATTGACCATTTTCACAAAAGTTGACATTTAGGTCAAAAGTTAATCTCTTGGGTCAATAATTGGTCATTAGGTCAAAAATTGACTATTTTGACTAAAATTGACTTTTTGGTCAAAAGTTGATCTATTATTTCAGTGGGATGTCAATGGGTCAAGGATTTACCATTTTGTCCAAAGTTGACTTTTTGGTCAAAAGTTTACATATTGAATCAATGGGTTGGTCGTTGGGTCAAGGATTGACCATTATGACCAAAGTCGACTTTTTGATCAGAGATTGAATTATTGTGTAAATAATTGATCATTAGTAAAAAATTGACTATTTTGACCAATGTTGACTTTTTGTTCGAAAGTTGACCTATTGGATAAATGTGTTGGTCATTGGGTATAGAAATTTATCATTTTGACCAAAGTTGACTTTTTGGTCAAAAGTTGACTTATTGGGTCAATGGGTTGGTCGTTGGGTCACAAATTGACTATTTTGACCAAAGTTGACTTTTTAGTCAAAAGTTGAACTTTTCGGTTAGTGGGTGGTCATTAGGTAAATAATTTATTATTTTGACCAAAGTTGACTTTTTGGTCAAAAGTTGATCTATTGGGTCTATGGGTTTGTCATTGGTCAAGGATTGAACATTTTGACCAAAGTTGACTTTTTGGTCAGAGATTGACTTATTTGGTGAAAAATTGGTCATTAGGTCAAAAATTATCTATTTTGACCAAAAATAAATTTTTGGTCAAAAGTTGACCCATTGGTCAATGGGCTGGTCATTGGGTCGGAAATTAACCATTTTGGCCAGAGTTTTTTTGGTCAAAAATTGAGCTATTGGGTCAATGGGGTGGTCATAAGGTCAAAAATTGACTATTTTGACCAAAGTTGACTTTTTGGTCAAAGGTTAACCTATTAGGTCAATGGGTTGGTCATTGAGACAAGGATTGATCATTTTGACCAAAGTTGATTTTAGGTCAAAAGTTGACCAATCGGGTTAATGGGTTGGTCATTGGGTCAAGGATTGACCATTTTGACCAAAGTTCACTTTTTGGTCACAGATTGACTTATTCGGTCAATAATTTTTCATTAGGTAAAAATTTCACTATTTTAATCAAAATTGAGTTTTTGGTCGAAAGGTTACCTATTGGGTCAATAGGTTGGTCATTGGGTCAAGGATTAATCATTTTGACAAAAGTTGACTATTTGGAAAAAAATTAACCTATTGGGTCAATGGGTTGGTCATTGGGTTTGGTCAAAAGTTGATCTATTGGGTCAATGGGTTTGTCGTCGGGTCAAAGATTGTTCATTTTGACTAAAGTTGACTTTTTGGTTAGAGATTGCCTTATTGGGTTAATAATTCGTCATTATCTCAAAATTTGAATATTTTGACCAAAATAGAATTTTTGGTCAAAAGTTAACCTATTGTGTCAATGGGTTGGTCATTGTGTCAAGCAATGATCATTTTGACCATAATTGACTTTTTGGTCAAAAGTTGGCCTATTGGGTAAATGGATTGGTCATTTGGTCAGAAATTGATCATTTTGACCAAAGTTGCCTTTTTGGACATAAGTTGACCTATTGGTTCAATGGAGTGGTCATTATGTCAAAAATTGACTATTTTCACCAAAATTGACTTTTTGTTCAAAAGTTGATCTATTGGACCATTAGGTCAAAAATTGACTATTTTGACTAAAGTTTACTTTTTGGTCAAATGTTGACTTTTTGGGTCAATGGGCTGGTCATTGAGTCAAGGTTTGACCATTTTGACCAAGGTTGATTATTTGGTCAAAAGTTGACCTATCGGGTCAAGGTGTTGGTCATTAGGTCAAGGATTGACCATTTTGACCAAACTTAAATTTTTGGTCAAAACTTGACTCATTAGATCAAGAGGGTGGTCATTGTGTCAGAAATTTACCATTTTGGCCAAAGTTAACTTTTTGGTAATTGGGTCAAGAATTGTCCATTTTGACCAAAGATGACTTTTTGGTCATCTTTGGTCAGAGATTGACTTATTTGGTCAAAAATTGGTTATTAGCTCAAAAATTGACTGTTTTGACAAAAATTGAATTTTTTGTCATAAGTTGACCCATTGAGTCAATGTGGTGGTCATTGGGTCATGGATTGACCATTTTGACCAAAGTTGACTTTTTTGTCAAAAGTTAACCTATTGGGTCAATGGGTTGTTCATTGGGTCAAAAATTGACCTTTTTTACCAAAGTTGAGTTTTTGGTCAAAAGTTGACCTATTCGGTCAATGTGTGGTCATTTTGTCAAAAATTTACTATTTTAACCAAAATTGACTTTTTAAGTCAAAAGTTGACCTTTTGGGTCAAGGATTGACCATTTTGACCAAAGTTGACTTTTTAGTTAGGGATTTACTTATTGGGTCAACAATTGGTCATTAGGCCAAAAATCGATTATTTTAACCAAAATTGAATTTTTGGTCACAAGTTGACCTGTTGGGACAATGTGGCGGTGATTGTGTCAGAATTTGACCATTTTGACCAAAATTGGCTTTTTGGTCAAAAGTTGACTTATTTAGGTTAAGGAGGTGGTCATTAGGTCAAAAATTGATAATTTTAACTAAAATTGACTTTTTGGTCAAAAGTTGACCTATTGTGTTAAGGGGTTGGTCATTGGGTCAAGGATTGATCATTTTGGCTAAAATTAACATTTTGGTTAAAATTTTACCTATTGAGTCAATTGGTTGGTCATTGGATCAGAAACTGACAATTTTTACCAAAGTTAACTTTTTGGTCAAAAGTTGACCTATTTGGTCAATGGGTTGTCATTAGGTCAAAAATTGACTATTTTGACCAAAATTGACTTTATGGTAAAAAGTTGACAAATTGGGTCAATGGGTTATTCATTAGGATAAGGTTGACTATTTTGACCATAGTTGTTTTTTTGGTCAAAAGTTGACTAATTGGGTCAACGAGTTGGTCATTGGGTTAATGATTGACCATTTTGACCAAAGTTGATTTTTTGATCAGAGATTGACTTATTGGGTCAATAATTGGTCATTAGGTCAAAAATTAACTATTTTGACCTAAAATTGAATTTTTGGTAAAAAGTTGACCCATTGGATCAAGGGGCGCCCATTATGTCAGAAATTGACAATTTTGACCAAAGTTGACTTTTTGGTCAAAAGTTGACCTATTGGGTCAAAGGCTTGGTCATTGGGTAAAGGATTGACCATTTTGACAAAAGTTGACTTTTTGGTCAAAGATTGACTTATTGGGTTAATAATTGGTCATTTGGTAAAAAACTGATTATTTTGACAAAAATTAAATTTTTGGTCAAAAGTTGACCAATAGGGTTAATGGGATGATCGTTGTGTCAGAAGTTAACCATTTTGACCAAAGTTGTCAAAATTTGACCTGTTTAGGTTAATGAGGTGGTCATTAGGTCAAAAATTGATAATTTTGAACAAAATTAACTTTTGGTCAAAAGTTGACCTATTGGGTAAATGTGTTGGTCATTGGGTCAAGGATTGACTATTTTGGCCAATGTTGACTTTCTAGTCAAAAGTTGACATATTGGGTCAATGGGTTGGTTATTGGGCCAAGGATTGACCATTTTCACCAAAGTTGACATTTAGGTCAAAAGTTGACCTCATGGGTCAATATGTCAAAAATTAATTATTTTGACCAAAATTGACTTTTTGGTCAAAAGTTGATCTATTGGGTCAGTGAGATGTCATTGGGTAAAAAATTTACCATTTAGTCCAAAGTTGAATTTTTGGTCAAAATTTGACATATTGGGTTAATGGGTTGGTCGTTGGGTCAAAGATTGACCATTTTGACCAAAGTTGAAATTTTGGTTAGAGATTGAATATTGGGTCAATAATTGATCATTAGGTCAAAAATTTAACCAAACTTAACTTTTTGGTGAAAAGTTGAACTATTTGGTTAATGGGGTGGTCATCAGGTCAAAAATTGACAATTTTGACCAAAATTAACTTTTTTGTCAAAAGTTTACCAATTAGGTGAAAGGGTTGGTCATTAGGTCGAGGATTGATCATTTTGACCAAAGTTGACTTTTTAGTCAAAAGTTGACCTATTGTGTCAATGGAATGGTCATTGACTAAAAGATTGGCAATTTCGACCAAAGGTTACTTTTGGTCAGATATTGACTTATTGGGTCAATAATTGGTCATTCAGACAAAAATTAATTATTTTGACCAAAATTTAATTTTTGGACAAAAGCTGACCCATTGGGTCAATTGGGTTGCATTATGTCAAAAATTAACCATTTTGACCAACGTTGACTTTTTGTCAAAAGTTGACCTATTGAGTCAAAGCTTGGTCATTGGGTAAAGGATTGACCATTTTGACAAAAGTTGACTTTTTGGTCAAAGATTGACTTATTGGGTTAATAATTAGTAATTTGGTAAAAAATTGATTATTTGACAAAAATTAAATTTTTGGGCAAAAGTTGACCAATTGTTTCAATGGGGTGGTCATTGTGTCAGAAATTAACCATTTTGAACAAAGTTGTCAAAATTTGACCTGTTTAGATTAATGAGGTGGTCATTAGGTCAAAAATTGACAATTTTAAACAAAATTAACTTTTTGGTCAAAAGTTGACCTGTTGGGTAAATGTGTTGGTCATTGGTTAAAGGATTGACTATTTTGGCCAATGTTGACTTTCTGGTCAAAAGTTGACATATTGGGTCAATGGATTGGTTATTGGGCCAAGGAAATAGAATTTTCACCAAAGTTGACATTTCGGTCAAAAGTTGACCTCTTGGGTCAATAATTGGTCACTATGTGTAAAATTGACTATTTTGACCAATATTGACTTTTTGGTTAAAAGTTGATCTATTGGGTCAGTGAGATGTCATTGGGTAAAGGATTTACCAATTAGTCCAAAGTTTACTTTTTGGTCAAAAGCAGACCTATTGGGTCAATGGGTTAGTCATTGGGTCAAGGATTGACCATTATGAACAAAGTTGACTTTTGGTCAAAAGTTGACCTCTTGGGTCAATAATTGGCCATTAGGTCAAAAATTGACAATTTCGACCAAAGTTGACTTTTTGGTCAAAAGTTGATCTATTGGGTTAATGGGGTGGTCATTAGGTCAAGAATTGATAATTTTGAACAAAATTGACTTTTCGTCAAAATTTGACCAATTGTGTCAATGAGTTGGTCATTATTGCTCAAATTTTGACTTTTTGGGCAAAAGTTAACCCATTGTGTCAATGGGGTGGTCATTCGGTAAAAAATTAACTATTTTGACCAAAGTTGAATTTTTGGTCAAAAGTTAACCTATTGGGTCAATGGGTTGGTCATTTGGTCAAAGATTGTCCATTTTGGTCAAAAGTTGAGACATTGTGTCAATGGGGTGGTCATTAGGTATAAAATTAACTATTTTGACCAAAGTTGAATTTTTGGTCAAAAGTTAACTTTTTGGGTCAATGGATAGGTCATTTGGTCAAGGATTGACCATTTTGACCAAAGTTAACTTTTTGGTAAGAAGTTAACCTATTTGGTCAATGGGTTAGTCATTGGGTCAAGGATTGACCATCATGAACAAAGTTGACTTTTTGGTTAGAGATTGACTTATTGGGTCAAAAATTGGTCATTAGGTCAAAAATTGACTATTTTGACCAAAGTTGACTTTTTGGTCAAAAGTTGATTTATTGGGTTTATGGGTTGGTCATTAGGTCAAAAATTAACAATTTTGACCAAAATTGACTTTTTGGTCAAAAATTGACCAATTCGGTCAATGAGTTGGTCATTATGTCAAAAATTGACTTTTTTGACCAAAATTGACTTTTTGGTCAAAAGTTGACCTAGTGGGTCGCCCGGTTGGTCATTGGGTCAAGGATTGATCATTTTGATCAAAGTTGACTTTTTGGTCAAATGTTAACCTATTGGGTCAATGGCTTGGTCATTGGGTCGATGATTGACCATTTTTACTAAATATTGACTTTTATGTCAGAGATTGACTTATTGGTTCAATAATTGGTCATTTGGTCAAAATTAACTATTTTGACCAAAATTGACTTTTTGGTCAAAAGTTGACCTATTGGGTAATGGGTTGGACATTGGGTCAAGGATTGACCAATTTGACCAAAGTTGACTTTTTGGTCAGACATTAGCTTCATCGAATCAATAATCGGTCATTAAGTCAAAATCGATTATTTTCACCAAAATCGAATTTTTGGTCGAAAAGTTGACCTATTTGGTCTGTGGGTTTTTCATTGGGTCAAGGATTGGCCATTTTCACAAAAGTTGACTTTTTCTCAAAAGTTGACCTAATTGGGTTAATGGTTTGGTTATTGAGTCAAGGATTGACCGTTTTGAACAAAGTTGACTTTTCGGTCAAAAGTTCCCCTATTGGATCAATGGGATGGTCAACGGGTGAAGGATTCACCATTTTGGCCAAATTTGACTTTTTGGTCAGAGATTGACTTATTGGGTCAATAATTGGTCATTAGGTCAAGAATTGACTATTTTGACCAAAATAGACTTCTTAGTTTAAAGTTGACCTATTGGGTTAATGTGCTGATCAGTGGGTTAATAATTGAGAATTTTGACCAAAGTTTACTTTTTCGTCAAAAGTTGATCTATTGGGTCAATGGGTGGTCATTGGGTCAAGGATTGACTATTTTGACCAAAGTTGACTTTTTGGCCAGAGATTGACTTATTGGGTCAATGGGGTGATGATTATGTCAAAAATTGACTATTTTGACAAAAAATTAACTATTTTGACAAAAATTGACTTTTTGGTCAAAAGTCAACCTTTTGGTTCATTAGGTGTAGAATTGACCATTTTGACCAAAGTTGTCTTTTTGGTGAGAGATTAACTTATTGGGTCAATAATTGGTCATTAGGTCAAAAGATGAATATTTTTACCAAAGTTGAGTTTTTTAAATGTTGACCCATTAGGTAAATGGGGTGGTTATTGGGTCAGAATATAACCATTTTGACCAAAGTTGACTTTTTGGTCAAAAGTTGACCTATTGGGTCAATGGGGTGTCATTAGGTTAAAAATTGACTATTTTGACCAAAATTGACTTTTTGGTCAAAAGTTTACCTATTTGGTCAATTAGTTGGTCATTGGGTCTAGGATTGACAATTTCGATCAAAGTTAACTTTTTGGTCAGAAGTTGACCTGTTCGGTCATTGGGTTGGTCTTTGGGTAATGGATTGATGATTTTGACCAAGGTTGACTTTTTTTGTTAGAGTTAACTTACTGGGTCAAAAATTGGTCATTAGGTCAAAAATTGACTTTTTTGACCAAAATTAACTTTTTGGTCAAAAGTTAGTCTATTAGGTCAACGAGTTCGTCATTGTGTCAAGGATTGACCATTTTGACCAAAGTTGACTTTTTGGTCAAAAGTGACTAAAGTTGAATTTTTGGTCAAAAGTTGACCCGTTGGGTCAATGGGGCTTTCATTTTGTCAAAAATTGACCATTATGGCCAAAGTTGACTTTTTGGTCAAAAGTCGGCCAATTGGGTCAATGGGATGTTCATTGGGCCAAGCAATGACCACTTTGACCAAAGTTTACTTTTTGGTTAGAGTTTGACTTACTGGCTCAATAATTGGTCATTAGGTCAAAATTGACTATTTTGATAAAAATTGACTTTTTGGTCAAAAGTTGACCTATTGGGTTAATGGGTTGGTCATTGGACCAACGATTGACCATTTAGACCAAAGTTGACTTTTTTGTCAAAAGTTGACCTTTTGGGACAATGAATTGGTCAATTGGTCAAGGATTAGCCATTTTGACCAAAGTTGACTTTTTTCTTAGAGATTGACTTATTGGGTCAATAATTGGTCAATAGGTCAAAATTGATTATTTTCACCAAAATTAATTTTTTGGTCAAAAGTTAACCCGTTGGGTCAATGGGGTGGTCATTGCGTCAGAAATTTATCATTTTGACCAAAGTTGGTTTTTTGGTTAAAAGTTTACCTATTAAGGTCAATGAGGTGGTCACTAGGTGAAAAATTGACAATTTTGACCAAAATTGACTTTTTGGTCAAAAGTTGACCTATTGGGTTAATGCATTAATCACTGCGTCAAGGATTGACCATTTTGGCAAAAGTTAACTTTTTGGTTAAATGTTTATCTATTGGATCAATGGGTTGGTCATTGTGTCAGAGATTAACTTTTTTGACCAAAGTTAACTTTTTGGTCAAAAGTTGACCTATTCGATCAATGGATGGTCATTAGGCCAAAAATTGACTATTTTGACCAAAATTAACTTTTTGGTCAAAATTTGACCCATTGGGTCAATGGGTGGTCATTAGGTCAAAAATTGACAACTATGACCAAAATATACTTTTTGGTCAAAAGTTGACCTATTGGGTCAATGGTTGGTCGTTAGGTTAAGGATTAATCATTTTGACCAAAGTTGACTTTTTTGTCAATAGTTGACCTATTTGGTCAATGGGTAGGTCATTTGGTCAGAAATTGACCATTTCGACCAAAGTTGACTTTTTGGTCAAAAGTTGACCTATTGGGTCAATGGGGTGGTCATTAGGTCAAAAAATAACTATTTTGACCAAAATTCACTTCTTGGTCAAAAGTTGATCTATTGGGTCATTGGGTTAAGGATTGACCATTTTGGCCAAAGTTGATCGATTGGGTCAATGGGTTGTTCTTTGGGTAAATGACCGACCATTGTGACCAAAGTTGACTTTTTCGTCAGAGATTGACTTATTGTGTCAATAATTCGTCATTAGGTCAAAAATTAACTATTTTAACCAAAATTGGATTTTTGGTCAAAAGTTGACCCATTAGGTCAACAGAGTGGTCATTGGGTCAGAAATTGACCATTTTGACCAAAGTTGACTTTTTGGTCAAAAGTTGACCTATTGGGTCAATGGGATGGTCATTAGGTCAAAAATTAACTATTTTGATCAAGATTCACTCTTTGGTCAAAAGTTGTTGTATTGGGTCAATGGGTTGGACATTGCGACATGGATTGACCATTTTGACCAAAGTTGATTTTTTGGTCAAAAGTTTACTAATTAGGTCAAGGGGTTGGTCATTGGGTCAAGGATTAACCATTTTGACCAAAATTGACTTTTTGGTCAGAGATTGACTGATTGAGTCAATAATTGGTTAGTAGGTCAAAAAATGACTATTTTTACCAAAATTGAATTTTTGGTCAAATGTTGACCTATTGGGTCAATTGGTTGGTCACTGGGTTAAGGTTTGACCATTTTAACCATAGTTGACTTTTTGGTCAAAAGTTGACCAATTGGGTCTATGGGTTGGTTATTGGGTCAAGGATTGACCATTTTGACCAAAGTTGACCTTTTAGTAAGAGATTGACTTATTGGGTCAATAATCGGTCATTAAGTCAAAAATTGACTATTTTGACCAAAATAGATTTTTTGGTCAAATTTTGATCTATTGGATCAATGGGTTAGTCATTGGGTCAAGGATTGATCATTTTGACCAAAGTTAACTTTTTGGCCAAAAGTTGACCTATTGGGTCAATGGGTTAGTCATTGGGTTAGAAATTGACCATTTTGACCAAAGTTGACTTTTTGGTCAAAAGTTGACCTATTGGGTCAATGGGGTGGTCATTAGGTCAAAAATTAGTTATTTTGACCAAAAGTTACTTTATGGTCAAAAGTTGACCTATTGGGTCATTGGGTTAAGGGTTGACCATTTTAACCAAAGTTAACTTTTTTAGTTGAAAGTTGACCTATTGGATCAATGGGTTGGACATTGGGTCTAGGATTGACCATTTCGACCAAAGTTAACATTTTGGTCAGAAGTTGACTTGTTGGGTCAATGGGTCGTTGACGAATCGTCAAGGATTGACGATTTTGACCATAGTTGACTTTTTGGTCAGAGATTGACTGATTGGGTCAATAATGGGTCATTAATTCAAAAATTGACTATTTTGACCAAAATTAACTTTTTGGTTGAAAGTTAACCTATTAGGTCAATGGGTTGGTCATTGGGCTAAGGATTGACCATTTTGAGCAAAGTTGACTTTTTAGTCAAAAGTTACCCTAATGGGTCAATGGGTTGGTTAATGGGTCAAGGATTGACCATTATAACAAGAGTTGACTTTTGGTCAGAGATTGACTTATTGGATTAATAATTGGTCATTAAGTCAGAAATTGATTATTTTTACCAAAATTGAATTTTTGACCAAAAGTTTACCCATTGGGTTAATGGGGTGGTCTTTGTGTCAGAAATTGACTATTTTGACCAAAGTTATCGAAAGTTGACCAATTTAAGTAAATGTGGTGGTCATTTGGTCAAAAATTGACAATTTTGACAAAATTGACAATTTTGACAAAAATTGACAATTTTGACAAAAATTGACAATTTTGACAAAAATTGACAATTTTGACTAAAGTTGACATTTTTGACAAAAATTGACTTTTTGGTCAAAAGTTGACCTATTAGGTCAATGGGTAGGTCATTGGGTCAAGGATTGACCATTTTGGCCAAAGTTTACTTTTGGTCAAATGTTGACCTATTGGGTCAATGAGTTGGTCACTGGGTCATGGATTGACCATTTTGGCCAAAGTTGACATTTCGGTCAAAAGTTGACCAATTGGTTCAATAATTGGTTATTAGGTCAAAATTTGAGTCTTTTGACCAAAATTGACTTTTTGGTCAAAGGTTGATCTTTTGGGTCAGTGGGATGTCATTGGGTCAAGGATTTATCACTTTGTCCATAGTTGACTTTTTGGTCAAAAGTTGCCTATTGGGTCAATGGGTTGGTCATTGGGTCAAGGATTGACCATTATGACCAAAAGTTAACCTATTTGGTCAATAACTGATCATTAGGTCAAAAATTGACTATTTTGACCAAAATTGACTTTTTGTTCAAATGTTGACGTATTGGATCAATGAGTTGGTCAATGGGTCAAGAATTGACTATTTTGACCAAAGTTAACTTTTTGGTTAATTGTTGACCTATTGGGTCAATAGGTTGGTCATTGGGTCACAAAATGATCATTTTGACCAAAGTTAACTTTTTAGTCAAAAGTTGACCTATTGGGTCAAAGGGTGGCTATTAGGTCAAAAATTCACTATTTTGACTAAATTTAAGTTTTTGGTCAAAAGTTGACCTATTGGGTCAATGTGCTAGTCATTGGGTCAAGGATTGACTATTTTGACCAAAGTTGACTTTTTGGTCAGAGATTGACTTTTTTGGTCAATAATTGGTCATTAGGTCAAAAATTGACTATTTTTTACGAAAATCGAATTTTGATTATAAGTTGACCCATTGAGTCAATGTGGTGGTCATTGGGTCAAGGATTAACCATTTTGACCAAAGCAGACTTTTTAGTCAAAAGTTGACTTATTGGGTCAACGGGTTGGTAAATGGGTCAAAAATTGACCATTTTAACCAAAGTTTACTTTTTGGTTAAAAGTTGACCTATTTGGTCAATGGGTGGTCATTAAGTCAAAAATTGACTATTTTGACCAAATTGACATTTTGGTCAAAGTTGACCTGTTGGGTCAATAGGTTTGTCATTGGGCCAAGGATTGACCATTTTGACCAAAGTTGACTTTTTAGTAAGGGATTTTCTTATTGGGTTAATAATTGATCAGTAGGTCAAAATTGATTATTTTGACAAAAATTAAATTTCTGGTCAAAAGTTAACCCGTTGGGTCAATGGGGTGGTCATTGTGTCAGAATTTGACGATTTTGACCAAAGTTGGTTTTCTGGTCAAAAGTTGACCTATTTAGGTCAATGAGGGGGTCATTAAGTCAAAAATTGACAATTTTGACCAAGATTGACTTTTTGGTCAAAAGTTGCCCAATTGGGATAATGGATTGTTTATTGGGTCAAGGATTGACCATTTTGACCAAAGTTGACATTTTGGTCAAAAGTTGACCAATTGGGTCAATGAGGTGGTCATTGTGTTAGAAATTGACCATTTTGACCAAAGTTGTCAAAAGTTGACCTATTTAAGTAAATAAGGTGGTCATTAGGTCAATAATTGACAATTTTGACCAAAATTGACTTTTTAGTCAAAATTTGACCTATTGGGTCAATGGGTTGGTCATTGGGTCAAAGATTGACCATTATGGCCAAAGTTGACGTTTTGGTCAAAAGTTGACCTATTGGGTCAATGTGTTGGTCATTGGGTCAAGGATTGACCATTTTACCAAAGTTGCCATTTAGATCAAAAGTTGACCTATTGGGTTAATAATCGGTCATTAGGTCAAAAATTGACTATTTTGACCAAAATTGACTTTTTGGTCAAATCTGTTGGGTCAGTGGGATGTCGTTGGGTCAAGGATTTACCATTTTGTCCAAAGTTGACTTTTTTGGTCAAAAGTTGATATAATGAATCAATGGGTTGGTCGTTGGGTCAAGGATTGACCATTATGACTTTTTGGTCAGAGATTTAATTATTGTGTCAATAATTGATCATTAGGTCAAAAATTGACTATTTTGACCAATGTGGACTTTTTGTTCAAAAGTTGACCTATTGGATCAATGAGTTGGTCATTGGGTATAGAATTAACTATTTTGACCAAAATTGACTTTTTGGTCAAAAGTTGACATTTTGGGTCAATGGGTTTGTCCTTTGGTCACAAATTGACCATTTTGATCAAAGTTAACTTTTTAGTAAAAATTTGACCTATTCGGTCAATGGGTGGGCATTACGTAAAAAATTTACTATTTTGACCAAAGTTAACTTTTTGGTCAAAAGTTGACCTATTGGGTCACTGGGTTAGCCATTAGGTCAAGGATTGACCATTTTGACCAAAGTTGACTTTTTGGTCAGAGATTGACTTATTTGGTCAATTATTGGTCATTAGGTCAAAAATTGTCTATTTTGACCAATTTTTTGTCAAAAGTTGATCCATTGGGATAATGGGGTGGTCATTGGGTCGAAAATTAGCCATTTTGACGAGAGTTGACTTTTTAGTCAAAAGTTGAGCTATTGGGTCAATGGGGTGGTCATAATATCAAAAATTTTCTATTTTGACCAAAATTGACTTTTTGGTCAAAGGTTGACCTATTGGGTCAACGGGTTGGTCATTGGATCAAGGATTGACCATTTTGACAAAAGTTGATTTTTTGTCAAAAGTTGACCAATTGGGTCAAAGGGTTGGTCATTGGGTTAAGAATTGACCATTTTGACCAAAGTTCACTTTTTGGTCACACATTGACTTAATCGGTCAATAATTTGTCATTAGGTAAAAATTTGACTATTTTAACCAACATTGAGTTTTTGGTCAAAAGTTGACCTATCGGGTCAATAGGTTGGTCATTCGGTCAAGGATTGATCATTTTGACAAATGTTGACTATTTGGAAAAAAAATTGACCTTTTGAGTCAATGGGTTGGTCATTGGGTTTGGTCAAAACTTGACCTATTGGGTCAATGGATTTGTCATTGGGTTAAAGATTGCTCATTTTGACCAAAGTTGACTTTTTGGTTAGAGATTAACTTATTGGGTCAATAATTGGTGATTAGGTTAAAATTTGAATATTTTGACCAAAATAGAATTTTTGGTCAAAATTTAACCTATTGGGTCAATGGGTTGGTCATTGGGTCAAGCATTGATCATTTTGACCAAAGTTGACTTTTTGGTCAAAAGCTGACCTACTGGCTAAATGGATTGGTCATTTGGTCAGAAATTGATCATTTTGACCAAAGTTGACTTTTTTGTCAAAAATTGACCTATTGGTTCAATAGGGTGGTCATTAGGTCAAAAATTAACTATTTGACCAAAATTGACTTTTTGGTCAAAAGTTGATTTATTGGGTCATTAGGTCAAAAATTGACTATTTTAACCAAAGTTAACTTTTTGGTCAAATGTTGATCTATTGGGTCAATGGGCTGGTCATTCGGTCAAGGTTAGACCATTTTGACCAAAGTTGATTATTTGGTCAAAAGTAGACCTATCGGGTCAATGGGTTGGTTATTAGGTCATGGATTGACCTTTTTTACCAAAGACCAAAGTTAACCTTTTGGTCAAAATTTGACTAATTTGGTCAATTAGTTGTTAATTGGGTTAAGAATTGACCATTTTGACCAAAGATGACTTTTTGGTCAGAGATTGACTTATTTGGTCAAAAATTAGTCATTAAGTCAAAAATTGACTATTTTGAACAAAATTGAATTTTTGGTCATAAGGTGACCCATTGAGTCAATGTGGTGGTCATAGGGTCAAGGATTGACCATTTTGACCAAAGATGACTTTTTAGTCAAAAGTTCACCTATTGGGTCAATGGGTTGGTCATTTGGTCAAAAATTGAACTTTTTTTACCAAAGTTGCTTTTTGGTCAAAAGTTGACCTATTCGGTCAATGGGTGGTCATTAGGTCAAAAATTGACTATTTTGACCAAAATTGACTTTTTGGTCAAAAGTTGAGCTGTTGGGTTAATGAGTTTGTCATTGGGCCAAGGATTGACCATTTTAACCAAAGTTGGCTTTTTTGTTAGGGATTGACTTATTGCATCAACAATTGGTCATTAGGTCAAAAATTGATTATTTTGACCAAAATTAAAATTTTAGTCACAAGTTGACCCGTTGGGACA
This sequence comes from Papilionanthe hookeriana x Papilionanthe teres, assembly GCA_022702705.1. NCBI lineage: Eukaryota > Viridiplantae > Streptophyta > Magnoliopsida > Asparagales > Orchidaceae > Papilionanthe > Papilionanthe hookeriana x Papilionanthe teres. The sequence continues at coordinate 32,568,128 of CM040437.1, forward strand.
ATGGGCGGTCATTGTGTTAGAATTTGACCATTTTGACCAAAGTTGGCTTTTTGGTAAAAAGTTGACCTATTTAGGTCAATGAGGTGGTCATTAGGTCAAAAATTGATAATTTTCACCAAATTTGACTTTTTGGTCAAAAGTTGACCTATTGTGTTAATGGGTTGGTCATTGGGTCAAGGATTGATCATTTTGACCAAAGTTAACATTTTGGTTAAAAGTTGACCAATTGAGTTAATGGGTCAGAAATTCACAATTTTGACCAAAGTTAACTTTTTCGTCAAAAGTTGGTCTGTTGGGTCAATGGGTTGTCATTAGGTCAAAAATTGACTCTTTTGACCAAAATTGACTTTTTGGTCAAAAGTTGACATATTGGGTCAATGGATTGTTCATTGGGATATGTTTTGGCCATCTTGACCATAGTTGTCTTTTTGGTTAAAAGTTGACCTACTGGGTCAATGGGTTGGTCATTGGGTTAAGTATTGACCATTTCGACCAAAGTTGATTTTTTTATCAGAGATTGACTAATTGTGTCAATAATTGGACATTAGGTCAAAAATTAACTATTTTGACCAAAATTGATTTTTTGGTCAAAATTTGACTCATTGGATCAAGGGGCGCTCATTGTGTAATAAATTGACCATTTTGACCAAAGTTAACTTTTTGGTCAAAAGTTGACCTATTGGGTCAATGACATGGTCTTTGCGTAACGGATTGACCATTTTGATAAAAGTTGACTTTTTGGTCAAAGATTGACTTATTGGGTCAATAATTGGTCATTTGGTAAAAAATTGACTATTTTGACAAATATTAAATTTTTGGTCAAAAGTTGACCAAATCAATGGGGTGGTCATTGTGTCAGAAATTAACCATTTTTACCAAAGTTGTCAAAAGTTGATCTGTTTAGGTAAATGAGGTGATCATTAGGTCAAAGATTGACAATTTTGACCAAAATTAACTTTTTGGTTAAAAGTTGACCTATTGGGTAAATATGTTGGTCATTGGGTCAAGGATTGACCATTTTGGCCAAAGTTGACTTTCTGGTCAAAAGTTGACCTATTATGTCAATGGGTTGGTTATTGGGTCAATGATTGACCATTTTCACCGAAGTTGACATTTATTGGCCAATAATTGGTCAATAGGTCAAAAATTGACTATTTTGACTAAAATTGGCTTTTTGGTCAAAAGTTGATCTACTGGCTCTGTGAGATGTGATTGGGTAAAGGATTTACCATTTTGTCGAAAGTTGACTTTTTGGTCAAAAGTTGACCTATTGGGTCAAAGGGTTGGTCGTTGGGTCAAAGATTGACCATTATGACCAATGTTGACATTTTGGTTAGAGATTAAATTATTGGGTCAATAACTTATCATTAGGTCAAGAATTGACTATTTTGACCAAAATTGACTTTCTGTTCAAAATTTGACCTATTGGATAAGTGAGTTTGTCATTTGGTCAAGAATTGACCATTTTGACCAAAGTTGACTTTTGATCAAAAGTTGTCCTATTGGGTCAATGGGTTGGTCATTGGGTTACAAATTGACCATTTTGACCATAGTTGACTTTTTAGTCAAATGTTAACCTATTGGGTCAATGGGTGGTCATTATGTTAAAAATTTACTATTTTAACCAAAGTTGACTCTTTGATCAAAAGTTTACCTTTTTGGTCAATGGGTGGTCATTAGGTCAAAAATTGACTATTTTGACAAAAAATTGGCTTTTTGGTCAAAAGTTAACTTATTGGGTCAATGGGTTTGTCATTGGGTCAAGGATTGACCATTTTGACGAAAGTTGACTTTTTGGTCATAGATCGACTTATTGATTCAATAATTGGTCATTAGGTGAAAAATTGATTATTTTGATAAAATTAAATTTTTGGTCGAAAGTTTACCCATTGGGTCAACGGGGTGGTCTTTGGGTCAGAACTTGATCATTTTGACCAAAGTTGACTTTTTGGTCAAAAGTTGACCTATTTGGTCAATGAGTTGGTAATTGGGTCAAGAATTGAGCATTTTGATCAAAGATGACTTTTTGGTCAAAAGTTGACCTATTGGGTCTATGTGTTGGTCATTGGGTCAAAAATTGACCATTTTAACCAAAATTAACATTTTGGTCAAAAATTGACCTTTTGGGTCAATGGGTGGTCAATAGGTCTAAAATTGATTATTTTGACAAAAATTAAATTTTTGGTCAAAAGTTTACCCGTTAGGTCAATTGGGTTGTCATTGTGTCAGAAATTGACCATTTTGACCAAAATTGACTTTTTTGTCAAAAGTTGACATATTGGGTCAAGGATTGACTGTTTTGACCAAAGTTGACTTTTTGGTCAAAGATTGACTTATTAGGTCAATAATTCGTCATTAATTCAAAAATATGCTATTTTGACAAAAATTGATTTTTTGGTCAAAAGTTAACCTATTAGTGCGATGGGTTGGTCATTGGGTCAAGGATTGATCATTTTGACCAAAGTTGACTTTTTAGTCAAAAGTTGACCTATTGGGTCAATGGGTTGGTCACTGGAACAAGGATTGACCATTTTGACCAAAGTTGACTTTTTGGTCAGATATTGGCTTACTGGGTCAATAATTGGTAATTAGTTCAAAAATTGACTATTTTGACCAAAATTAACTTTTTGGTCTAATATTGACCTATTGGGTCAATGAGTTGGTCATTGGGTCAAGGATTGACAATTTTGACCAAATTTGACTTTTTGATCAAAAGTTGACTTATTGGGTCAATGGGTTCGTCATTGGGACAAGGATTGACCATTTTGACAAAAGTTGACTTTTTGGTCAAAGATAGACTTATTTGGTCAATAATTGGTCATTAGGTAAAAAATTGATTATTTTGACCAAAATTAAATTTTTCGTCAAAAGTTGATAAATTGGGTCAATGGGGTGGTCATTGTGTCAGAAATTGAGAATTTTGACCAAAGTTGTTAAAAGTTGACCTGTTTAAGTAAATGAGGTGGTCATTACATTAAAAATTGATAATTTTGACCAAAATTGACTTTTTGGTCAAAAGTTGACCTATTAGGTTAATGTGTTGTTCATTGGGTCAAGGATTAATCATTTTGGCCAAAGTTGACTTTTTGGTCAAAAGTTGATCTATTGGGTCAAGGATTGACCATTTTCACCAAAGTTGACATTTAGGTCAAAAGTAGACCTCTTGGGCCAATAATTGGTCATTAGGTCAAAAATTGACTATTTTGACCAAAATTAACTTTTTGGTCAAAATTTGACCTATTGGGTCAGTGGGATGTCATTGGGTAAAGGATTTACCATTTAGTCCAAAGTTGACTTTTTGGTCAAAAGTTGACATATTGTGTCAATGCGTTAGTCGTTGGGTCAAGAATTAACCATTTTGACCAAAGTTGACTTTTTGGTCAAAAGTTGAACTATTGCTTATATGGGTTAGTCGTTGAGTCACAAATTGACCATTTTGACCAAAGTTGACTTTTTGATTAAAAGTTGACCTATTGGGTCAATGGGTGGTCATTATGTGAAAAATTTACTATTTTGACCAAAGTTGACTTTTTGGTCAAAAGTTGGCCTATTGGGCCAATGGGATAGTCAATGGGTCAAGGATTGATCATTTTGACAAAAGTTGACTTTTTGGTCATAGATTGACTTATTTGGTCAATAATTGGTCATTAGGTCAAAAATTGATTATTTTGACCAAAATTGAATTTTTGGTCAAAAGTTGACACATTGGGTCAATAGGGTGGTCATTGGGTCGGAAGTTGACAAGAGTTGACTTTTTGGTCAAAAGTTGACCTATTGGGTCAATGGGGTGGTCATAAGGTCAAAAATTGACTATTTTTACCAAAATTGACTCTTTTGTCAAAGGTTGAATTATTGGGTCAATGGGTTGGTCATTGGGTCAAGGATTAACCATTTTGACCAAAGTTGATTTTTTTGTCAAAAGTTGACCAATTGGGTCAATGGGTTGGTGTCGGCGTATTTTTTAGATTTCGAGTTTAATTTATATATATATATAGTTTGAAAAGTAGCATTTGATTTTTGGAAATAATTTTAAGTTTGAAAATTTTAAGATATGAAATTAAACCGATCTCACATCCCAAATAGTTTATATAAACGAGCACCGCACCACAAGCCGTGTATCTATCCCAAAGAATAGACACACTGCTTGATGATGAGGCTCGATTAAATAAACTAGAAGATTTGTGACATCCGGTTGGTCTGCGAACCAATTTTATAAGCCAACAAATTCCCCTGCTTAATATAAAGGGATTATGCAGGGTTCATATTATCTGGGTTCTTAAAGTTCCCTATAAGGGCAAGCCCCTATAGTTAATTAGATCCTAAATGTCTGAAGACACTTAAGAAAACTCTCGATAATGATTAGTGGTTTTGCTCTCAAGAATTTCAAAGTTTAAGGTTTCAAACAAATTGGATTTTGGAAATTCCAATAGGGAATAGCTCAAATTTGGAACAGTTATTTTGAGAGTCCAAAGGTAGAGAAGTAGGAGATGTCACAAACTTGAAGTGAACTTCGGTGACTTCCCGACTATCCTATGATTTGGCTTCAATTTAAGAGATTATTTAATGTTGTAATCATGTCAATTTTAGTTAATTAGGACTTATATTTGTTTGGCATAATCACACAAATAGCCTCGAAGATGTGAGGGTTTATGTCATACCAAACGACCACCTCGGAGTCCTAAGACCGATTTACGGCTTAATTTGCATAACACAATTATGCAAATGCCTAACGAAAAGTTGAGGATTTTTCTTTGCACTAGGCAAACTACCTCCAAATCCTATGGATTGTTGTTTAATTCTAAGAAAAGTTTTGCTGAAGTAGACACAAGTTTTGCTGATGAAGATGGCTGTGCTGCCCACCGTGCTCCAAGCTCGTTGTTGTTGCAAAGGTTTGGTTTTAAAAGATGGCAATCAAGAGATGAGAGAAGTATTTTGGTTTAGAGAAGTCTTAAGGTTCAGATGTCGTAACAGTTTAATAGGGGAATCTTAAAGTTAATTATAACAACACCAGTTAAGATCCCATGGTTCCATCATCCCGACACCGTTATTTTCACCGGATTCACTTAGTCCAAATGAATTTGCTAAACTCAAAAGAATGAGTTCCACACTTTCATTTATATCGTAGGAAATCTCGTTAGTAACACGTTGGATACATCATCCGAGGGATTCCCGATCATCCAATGAGACATTTTAGTTTAGTTGTAATTGTAGTTTTGTTGTTCTGTTGGTGATTAAATTTTGAGTTGTCTTATATTTTCAATGTTGTGGTGATGAATTTTATCTTGTTGTGACTTTTTATTTAATTTTAGTTTTTAGTTTTGTGGCTATCCTAAAAGTTTCAGTTTTCATGCAGGGTGACATTGTTTTTTAACATGCAAGTTTCACAAGAAAGAAAGTACAACGCGGGTAAATAAATTGCAATAAAATAAAAGTGTACCTGACGCGTCTTCTCGTCATTCCTGGCTCCACTTAAAACATATGTAGGGCATTTAAATACTTCAAAGAGAACACCTAGGTAAAACTAAGGGAGAGGTTCTAGTTGTCTACCAGATCCTAAACCTATCACTAGTCAAATCCAAAGGTGTGTGGATGATTTTTTTCACCAAAGAACAACTAAGTTCAATTGTTCTTCTAAAACATCCCATCAGAGTGAGAAAGTGCTTAGGATGAGTCTCAAACATCTTTTCAATGCTTTTGGGATTATTTCGAGTCCAAATGAATTTCATTGTACAAATAAATTGATCATCCAAGAATTTAGTTAAGTTTTGTTTCTTGCTCGGTGAACTTGGACATTTGATTATCCGATGAGTGAAGTGATGTTTCATTTGATACTTCATTTAAAGGTTATGAAGGTGGAATTCTTCAAAGGGGAAAATTAGTTTGTTAAAGGATTTAACCATTAAAGTTGAATCGTTGCTTCAAGAAAGTTTATTTTAGTTATAAAATTTCATATTGATTACTTAGGTTGAAGAAGTTATTTGAATTATTTGAAAACTTTTTAATGATCTGAATTTGTTTTAACTCAATCATAACATTTTAGATTGATTTTTTTTAATTTAGTTTGATTATCATATTTCAACTGTAAATTTTTCTGAGATTACCTCTAACACCTCAAATTTGTTTTAGGTTAAGTTTTAAGTGATTTCAAATTAGCTTTAAAATTTTAGGTTTATTTTAGCTTGATTATTAAATCATTTAATGTTTTAAACTTTAATTTAATTAAGGATTTTTCTCTTTTAATCATTAATTTCAATCATCATTTTTTTTATAATTAATCAAGAGTTGAATATTATTGAATTAATCCATTTAGGGACTTTAAATTAAAGAATTGGCATCTTCTTAAGTCATATCCTTAATCTTAATAATCCAAATTTTTAATTATTCTTCCAAAATTTAAATGGTTTAATTAATCAAGATTTCATTTCGATGTTATAGGTGATTAATGGGTTTCTACCTCTTTAAGTCCCTAAGTTTCAATCATCCAAGAGAAGATTTAGGATCAACAGTTCATCTCTCCCTTTGATTAAGCCTAAAGTATTATTTAGGGTTAAAATCCCTTAATTACCTTTATGGCCTCTTAAGCATATTCACTTCATAATTCACTAAATTGAGCTCAAATGAACTTGAAATTTTTATGTCACCTCATTTACATGTCAATTAAGACATTAGAGGAGAAAATATGATATTTTCATTTTTTAAGTTAATTTATATAATTAGTTTAATGAAAAATAAGGGTTTTCAATGAAAATTCAACAACATGGCCAAGGTAAATTTTCTGTCCTTAGGAAAATTATGGGATGTTCCTACTGACAAGAGAACTATTGGACCAATTTTGGTGATTTTTTAAATTTATTTTATTTATTATAATTATTTCATGTTTTAGGGTATTCATTAATTTTAAAAAAATTGAGATGGAAAATTAGGTTTTGCATTTTCATAAATCTCTCTGACCTCAAGGAACTTAGAGTAACAAAATTTTATATTTTTTTGCTTTTTTTATAGAATTTTTAGAGTTATTTTAGTGGGAAAGGTTGAAAAATCCATTTTTAATATTAAAAATTGCATTAAGCTTTTAAAATTCAATATCTTTACTTAGGGACTTGGGAAAAATTTTTGGGTGGTTTCTAAGTGATTGGGAGACCATATATGACATTTTTTGTGAATTTTATTATTTTTGTGACTTTTATTATTTTTAAATTATTAAAATATTCAAAATTAGGTTAAAAATGAAAATTTTAGAAAAATTCCAATTTTAATTTTCTTAGGCTCCTCTAATCCTAGAGAGGCCTCAAAAACTAATTTGGTGAATTTTTGAAATGTATTTTGAGTTTTCTAAATTTTTAAAGTTTAAAAGTGACCATGTGATTTTAATAATTCTTTTAGTGGGTTAAATCATTTTCAATTGATTTTAAATTTTTATGTGAGACTCCTCTGACCCTAAAGATCAGTGGAGAATTGATTTTGTGTTATTTTAATGAGTGGTTGTTTTAAAGTAATTTAATCTTAATTTTGGGGTTCTGGCCAAATTAGGGTTCATTTAAATGAGTTAAGACAAGTTACAATTTTCCTAAGGTCCTTTGGTCCAGAGATACTTCCCCTAATTTTTCTAGATTTTATTAATCAACATGCTAATTATTAGAACTAAATTACCAAAACAAGCACATAAACTTGGAAAATAGATAACTTGTCATAGAGATAACCTCTGGCCTTGGAAAATTCAGGGAATGTCCCCAAGATTAGAGGCTACAAAAGCCCTATGGTCTCATGCCATGGTGAATTGTGTGTGTGAGTGGAGAATTAAAATACTCAAAATAATATTAAATTAATTTAAAATCAAATACTTAACAAAATAACTCAATTCTTTTTTCACATTAATCTTCTATGTTCACTGAGCAAGAGTGTATTTTTAGTTTATTTTTAGGATTTTTTTATGCAAAGATATGGATTTTTAAAGGTTCTGGTATTCAATTAAATAGGAAAAGGCCCTAATTTCCTACTTAACCACACGGCGCCACCTCAACCTAGGCAGATCTGAAGCTCCACGCAGCGTAATTTGATTCGGCTCCGCCATCTGACTCGGCAGCCACGTGACCCGTAGTTCCGTTCCACTGCTTTATTCGGCTCGATCTCCACCGTTCATCCGATACACGCGCAATCCGACGGCTCTAGGTCATCATCTCTACCTGGTGTGAACCCATAACTACACGTTTTCTAGACCTAATATCTCCCTCAATTCTTAACTAAATTGCATGGGATTGGATTCTATGTGCTCGTCTAAGCAAGGGCTACAAAGCCGTACGGCTAACATGCACCAAAATCGAATGAAATAAAATGGAGAATCACTGGAAGCTCTGGAGCGAAAGGGGTTTCCATACCTTGGTCCAAGAGATGAAGCTTCAATTGGATGTGCTCGGAACATTCTTTGGAGTCCAATGAGCCTACAGATTGAGCCTCGAGCACTGGTGAAATGTCTGACTTTGATAATGACCAGACCCGATTTTGAGCTCTGGCTGATAGAGCAATTTGGTGGTTTAGAGAGGGGGCTTTCACTGGGGAACTTCTTCTCTTGGTGTTGGGAAGGTGTGGGTGAGTTTAATTTGATTTTGGTGGAGGTTACGGGGATGTCCTGTTTCTGGCCTGATTTTCGACTGAGAAATTGAGCTCAGCTAGAGGATTTCAGGGCAAGAGGACAGTGGGGATGAACTTCTTTTGGCTAGGAGGAACTCTGGGAGCAGTTTGGAGGAGTTCTGTGAGAGGAGTTTCAACACTTGATTCATGGACGAAAGGAGGAGATTTTATAGCCATGGCTGGAGAGAGGAGCTCAGGGCCATGCAATGAGTGGTTTAGGCCGCTCAAGGTGAGGGCAGTGCAGGCAAGGTGGCTGGTGAGGGGATTGCCCACTGTCAAGCCCAAGTTTTGGGTTTCAAGGACAAGGGGGACGCTCCGACGTGCTTGTTCGGATGGCTAGGGTGGCTGGCAAGGACGGTCAGGTGGCTGGGCAGGCTGAGAATGAGTTGGGAGAGGTTTAGTTCAATTAATTTTGGCTGAGGAGGTTGCTTAAGGGGGATTAGAGATGGGACATGGCTTTAGCCATGTTGCTTGATCCCTTGGTCCAAAGTGGTGGACCATTGGTCCATGGCTCATGGGGCTTGGGTTGGGTTAGGTTAAACCCTCCCTAGGAGGTATAGGGTTGGCAGCTAAGGGGTTGGTTTGATCAATTTTGGTTTAGTTAAGTTCAATTTGGTTCATGTGTCCAATTGGGTTAACTTGGGTTTGAGTTTGGCTAACTTGTGTTTAGGTTTGCATTGGATTAAGTTGATTGATCAATATTGTGTAAATGATTGTAAGGAAGATTGTTCATGAAGGCATGAAGTGGATTGGAGTTCATTTGGAGTTTCAATTTGGATGATTTTGGAGTTTTGGTTAATTTTGGGCACCATAGGTTAGGTTGGTTTTAGGTTTGGCTAGAGTTTGGTTCAAGGCCAATTGATGGTTCAAAATGTTACAAATGATTGTTATGAAAGGTTTAGGATAGAAATTGGGTGGAAATTTTGTGTTTAGGGGATTCAATTTGGGGAATTAGGGGTAAGTGACAACTTTAGGGCAAATTGAGGGATTTTGCTTTCAAAGGGATTTTGAGTAGGGTTTGAGTTTAAATTGAGGGGAAATTGATGTTGTGTTTGGTGTAGGGATGTATTAGGAAGAGTTTAGAGTTGATTTGGGGAAAAATGAGTTGCATTGTGTTGGATTAGGTTAAGTTTGGGTCATAAGGCCAAAATTGGGGCTTTAGGTTTTAAGTTGAAATTGAATTGAAATGTGAATCAAATTTGGCTTGGATTTTGTTTAAATTGATATTTTTGGATGTTGAATTAAATATTAGAATTGAATTTGGGCAAAATTGAGGTCAATTGGGTTAATTAGGTTTGACATTGGGTCCACTTGGGTTAAATGAGCCAAGTTGGGATTTTGGGTTGAAAGTGGGTTAGTTTGACAAAATTGGGCTATAGCGTATTTGTACAAAATGAAATTGGGAATACTTAGGATATTATGGAATTTTTTAGGAATTTTTGGAAATTTTGAAATTTTGGGTTAAAATGGGTATTTAGGATATTTTGAGGTTATTTGGAGGGTATTGAGGTATTTTGGTAAATTTTAAAGGTGGGAATTGTTTTAAAATGATTTTTATGGATGTTAGGAATTTTGGGTAATTTTTGGGAATTTTTTGGATGATTTGGTGGTTGTAGGGGCAATTTGGGTAATTTTGGGTGAGTTTAGGGGATCCAATGTCAAAACCAGAAATTTTGGCAAAATGAATGGGGTTTCAAATAAGGAAAAATGATACCATTTTAGTGGGGTCAAAATTAAGCAGAAGTGATTTGAAATGGAATCAGGGTTTAGAAGCATGAGCCATGGACTTAGCCAAGTCCAACCACTTTGGGACCAAGTCTAGCCAAATGGTAACCACTTTATGATCCTTCACATATTGACCTTAGCCATCTTAATCAAAGATTAGTGGCTTGGATTCAATAATGTGAGTTTCATAAAGGGTAGAAAGACAAGGGTTTAAGGTTTAGGTTAAGTGGCTTAGGGATGTGTGTGTGTGCAAGAGAAGCTCAAGTCACCCAAGGTCACCCTAAGTCCAAACAATCCTATAGGAACTTACTATTGGTTGTCCATATGGTGGTTTTAATCTTCTAAGGTGATTTAGAGGTTTGCAACCATCCAAGTAGTTTCCCAAGAGGAGTCAAGAAGTGGTTGAATTGCTAAAAGGGTGGGTCCCAATTCTAGTCCTCTAGGATAGTCAAGGAGAAGTCCTATGGCTAGATCCTAAGCACTAAGAGGAAGAAACAGACATCACCAAAAATGACGTCGACAAATGGACCCCTAATAGGTGTGGTGTGCTGACCAAGCACACCGCGCTTATTGCCGTTTACCGAAGAGACCAACCAACCAACACAAACGTACCAAGCCCACACACTTGGAACAGAACAGAGAATGAGTAGAGCAGAGAATGAGTAGAGAAGGTTTCCGCTGGGGAGTATCAGGTAAATCTTCGAAGCTGAAGATTCCAAAACTCTCACATGGGATTAAGAGGTGAAGTTTCAATTTGATTTAATTCAAGTTTGATTTAGATCAAGGTTTCAAATTTTGATTTTGATTTTGATCTTTTAATTTTGATTAAAATTGATTGGAATTGAAAGGGAATTTGGAATTGACAAAAGCAGAGTTTAAATTGGAAAGGGGGTGAGGACTGGAACTTAAGTACCAGCCTCGAAGTGAGAATCAGAATTTAGGTACCGATCCCGAAATGTGAGTATAAAAATTTAGGTACTGATCTCGAAATGAGAACGGGAATTTAGGTACCAGTCTCAAAAGTTGAGAATCAGAATTTAGGTACTGACCTCGAAAGATGGGAATCAAAATTTAGGTACTGATCCCAAGATGAGAACTGGAATTTAGGTACCAGCCTCAGAAAGAGAGTCGGAATTTAGGTACCAACCTCGAGAAAAGACTATACCAGGTCAGGCTACCGTTCAGGACATTATGTCCTATCTGGATCTAGTCGAGCAGATCACAACCATTCACGAAATTTTGTCAACCCTCAGGATGGGAATCAGCATTCGGGTACTGACCCTGAGATTTTAGGAGTGCGGAAAAAATTTTGGATAGAATGCGAGGTTGGCGTCTTAGAGAATAGGATGCCTTGTCGGTCTTATGCATGGCTCAGAGGATTAGAATGCGGAAAAGATTCTCGGAAGGATGCGAAGTTAGCAGCTCAAAGAATAGGATGTCTTGTGGGTCTTATATCTAGCTCAGAGGATTAGAATACGAAAAAGATTTTCGGAAGGATGCGAAGTTGGCGGCTTAGAGAATAGGATGCCTTGTCGGTCTTATACATAGCTCAGAGGATTAGAATGCAAAAAAGATTCTCGTAAGGATGCGAAGTTGGCAGACATTCAGAGAAGAGAATCGAAATTTAAGTATCGATCTTGAAATGAGAACTAGAATTTGGGTACCAGCCTCAGAAGGATGGGAACTGGAATTTAGGTACCAATCCCAAAAGTTGGTATTTGATCTGTTTTTTGAAGATTCTGTGGAAATTTTAGTGTAGTAGAAGATTGGAATGAGACATAAAAGTGTTTCACATCCCGAGAGAGTTAATCAAAGTTTGATTATTTGGCGAAGGATATGAATCCATGCCATCAGAAACAAATCGAAAATTTCTTGGTTCTGTGTCAGTAGACTCAGTCGAACTTCTCAAAAGAGGAAGGAAATCGTGGGGAGTCGAAAAGATTTTGAGTACAACGGGAGGCTGGGGATTTCGTTTTCCGGAATTCGTTTTCATTGTTTTTAGTGATTTGATTTTGTTTTAATCTTCAAATTTCATTTTGATTGAATTTCATTTTGATTTGGATTTTCATTCATTTCTTTTGTTAGCAATTTGAGATTTTGAGTTAATTTGCTTTGAGCTTTGGTTTTGTGTTTTATTTAGATTTTGAATTTGAATTTTCATTTTGTTTTTATTATTGTATTGGATTTTTTTTTGTTGAATTCTATTTTTTCTGTTATATTTCATTTAAATCGTTCTGCGTTCAAATTTTCTTTAAATCGAGTCAGACTCAGATTTGATGGTGCTTGCAGTCAATTGTACAAAACTGAAGGCAAAATACGACATAGTCATTTCCATCAAAAATGTCAAAAGTACATCAGGTGATTCCATCAAAACATTTCTGATGACATCTTTCTGAAAGTAGACTTTTACAAAATCTATGTATATCTTGAACACAAACTGTACTGTTATCTTCATGTCGTCTGATAAAATTGTCTGTTTGATTCCTCCATGTCTGAAAGTAAACTGCATAGATAATAACATCACCTTCTAAGCCTCTTTCCGGAGGAGAATCCCACGTAAGTGTGCATTAGAGGTGTGCTACTACTATGTAGCTTACAGCTCGTAAGGCTACAAATTCTCTAATTCTGGATCTGGCTGGAAGTAGACCGGAATCTTGCTCTCATCCATCCTTCTGAAGGTGATGGAGACCCGCTCGTAGGGAACTCCTAGAATGCAGTGCTTTGCCACATCTGCACCATTTCCTTGTAGTACAAGGAAAGAGCCTGCCGGTAGAGGTATCTCTACTGGCCCTTAGAATTCTCCGGGGCCGACTATCTAGAGTTCTGTCCCGAACATGATGTTGCATTGGTTGATGAAGGAAACGGTGCAAAAGGGTCTTACAAAATTGTGATGGTCCACGTGAGGTGGAATGCAGTCTCCTTCTGCATAAATGTTGATTATACAACTATTCGGTATGCAATCAACGGGTAAGACTCGCCAAGCCACCATCCTCTTTATCATTTTTTTAATCAGCACTGGCATTGGATCCACTTCATCGTAGAGGAGTATCCTTAGTGGATTTCTTTTCTTGTCGTTGGCAAAGTTGTAGCAGCATCCGAACTGGATTGTAATTCTCCCCTTATCTCGTTTCCATTTCTTCAGCTAGTAGTCGTCCTACACGACCCTGCTTTTTTAGCTTGAAGACGTAGTCCACGATCTCACTATGCTCGTAGTGAGAGAAGACATCCGTATGTAATTCTAGTCCTTCCAGGATGTTGACATACTTGCCTCGGATTCTCTGAAAGTATTCGAAATCTTATTTTCGCACTCTCTGGATCATCTCCAACTCATGCTCTGAAATTATCTGGAATTGTCGGGGTCTAGTGACATACTGTGGGATGTACGGCTCCACGCCAGCACGTTCTCCTGGAATCATCACTATCTCAGATGCAGGCTCTGTAGTAACCTCTTCTGGAACAACCTCTGCTGTGGTGCTCCTGAGGACTGGCCTCTTTGGGACAGCTGCTGTGGTCATCAAAATTTCTTCCTGGTTCTACTCTTTTGTCAATTTCTTTAGAATTTTGTGAATATGACGGTTCTTGTTTCTTCTTTGAGTTGGTGTCAGTGTAGCTCTTCTCTCCCCTTGGATTTCGGTAGGGACGACACTGACAAGCTTCCCTCTCACGGCAGTTATCACTGATTTCATTTTGTTTTCTTCAGTCGCGTTGATCTTCCTTTCCTAGTTTGCAGTGTGCTGAACCTTCTCACTGAGTTTCATCATTGTCTTTCCAGAGGACTGCCCGAGGTCTACAGAGTCCAAGTAGTTTCTTCATATTCTAACTTCAACTGCGCAAAGTCTGAGTCAACCTCGATCACAGCACCAGCTTTCAGCTCTTCTTCGTTAAGTGCAAGACTTACGCCATCTTTAAAAGAAATGACCAACCTCCCGATTGACATCTTCCTTTGAAAACAAGGAAGGGATCAGGGGCCAAACCAAAGAAGAATGGGAACATTAAGAATTTTAAATTTATTGTAATTTATTTTATTTTGTAATTTTATTAGGAAAGGGAATGGAAAAAGTTTTGAAATTGGAAAAAGTTTCAATTTTTTATTTTATTCGAGAAAATTTATTTTGGATTTTGCTTTTAAGGTTTATTATTATTATTATTATTATTATTATTATTATTATTATTATTATTATTTTGGGTTCAGACCCAGTTGCACACAATTATCACGCCGGTGCTTCTGCGAGCGAAAGGTCCGCTCCTCGAAACATCACCTCGCGTAATACTTCTTTAGATATCGTCCGTTGATGGGAAGCATTGGTCGCTCTCTACGGCAATCCACGAGTTGGTAAGAGCCTCTCGAGCGTACTTTCTCGACTACAAACGGTCCCTCCCAAGTCGTTTCGAATTTACCTCCTATCTTGCGGTGTGCAAGAATAGATCTTCTGAGAACGAGAACTGATTCACCAACTTTGAAAGTTCTTGCGCGGACCAGTTTGTCGTGGGCCTGAATAATCTTGGCTTGATACAGTTCGAGATTCTGCTGCACTGAAAGTTGTTTTCCTTCCAAGCTTTCCAATTCTTCCAGTCGTAATTTGGCATTCTCTTCTGTAGTGATCCTATTTGCGACTGCAATTCTGAGTGACGGAAGCTGAACCTTCAAAGGCAAGACGGCCTCGGACCCGTACACTAGAGCGTAAGGTGTAGACCAAGTAGGGGTTCTGAAAGTTGTTTTGTAGGCCCATAATGCTTCTAACAACTTCTCCTGCCAATTTCTCTTGTTGTTGTCCAAAGTTTTCTTTAGGATTTGGACGAGAGTTTTATTAAACGCCTTGGCTAAGTCGTTCGCTCTTGGGTAGTAGATCGTCGAATAGTGCCAATCTATTCTGTGCCTTTTGAAAAAATGGTTGATCTTTGTGCTTCTGAATGCTAACCCGTTATCTGAAATAATTCTACGCGGTACCCCAAAATGGTAGACGACTTGATTTCTGAAGTACTGCAGCACATGATGTGCCTTCACTTCTATGAGCAGTCTGCTTCTGCCCACTTTGAAAAGTAATCTGTCGCAGCAAGGATGAAACAATGTCCTCTTGAATAAGGTGGTTCTATCAGACCCATAATATCTGCGCCCCAACATTCAAATGGTCACGAGCGATTGTCAGATGTAGCACAATTGGAGGTTGATGTAGAACCACTTCATGCACTTGGCATTGGTGACAGCTCTTGGCAACTTTCATGCAGTCGGTCATCATTGAGGGCCAGTAGTACCCTAGTCTTTTAATTTTCATTTTCATTCTCGGACCTGATTGATGAGTGCCACAAAGTACTGAGTGCACTTCTTTAACAATTTCACGAGCCTTGGACTCACTCAGGCACCTTGGCCACATCTGATCAAAAGACCTTCTGTATAACGTATTGCTTGTTAAGGTGCATGACAAAGTTATTTTCTTGATCTGATGAGCTAATGACTTATCGTCTGGTAGGTTCCCTGTTTGTAGGTAGTCTATTAATGGCTGCTGCTAATCCTCTGTAGTTTCAGCCACTGCTGCAACTGTCTCTTCATTTCTTAGTCTGCACAAAGTGTCTATGTCGATACGTGATGAGGACTCGTCATCCCCTGTACTCGTCACCAGCAATGCGACTCTCCCTGTAGACACGTGAATTCTTTTGCAAGTCGGGCCAAAGCATCTGCAAGGGCATTTTTTTATGGGAATCTTTTATATCATCACATTTGGAATCTGCTCTAGCAACTTCATTGTATACTGAAAGTACTGCTTGAGTCTTAGTTTAAGAATCCTGTACTGTCATGCGACCTACTGTATGATCAACTGCGAATCACCGTAGATGTTGATATCTGCTATACTCATCTGAATGGCTAACTCCGGTCCGATTATAAGAGCTTCATATTCTGCTTCGTTATTCGTATGCATTTCTGTTAAATGGTAGGAGTACCTTAACATTCCCCGCTCTGGTGTTATAAAGATTAGCCTGATTTCTACCTTAACGGGCATTATCATTTGCAATTCTTCGTCTCGTTGTGCTGAGGATGCTCCGTCGAAGTACAGTTCCCAACGTTGATCATTGGAGTTTTCTAGGCTCATTATCTGCTTGTATTGCAAATCATCGTTGAGAGGCGATTCTGCCTGTAAAGGGTGTGCTGCGAGGAAGTCTGCTAGGAGTTGTCCCTTTACGACACGAAGAGAAACGAAAGTTATATCAAATTGTAATAGTATCATCGACCACCTAGCAAGCCTGCCAGAAAGCATCGGTCGGGTCATCAATTATTGCAATGGATTAAACTTCAAAATAAGGTTGACCTTATGGGAAAGCATGTAATGCCTGAGCTTTTAAGGGGCGAAAATCAGGGCCAAACAATGCTTCTCAATAGGAGGATACTTTACTTCCGCCGGAATTAGATGAAGACTTAAGTTGTAGAGAGAGTTTTCCTTACCCTCATCATTGACCTGGGCTAGTAGGGCTCTGAGGGAGTCGTCTAAAGCTGCGGTATAAAGTATTAAAGGTCAACCTGAGACTGGGACTGCTAATATAGGAGGTGTCATTAAATATTGTTTAACGTCCTCGAAGGCCCGCTATCATTTTTCTTCCCAAACGAATTTGACATCCTTTTTAACCAATGCAGAGAAAGGCTACACCTACCTGACAAATTAGAAATAAAGTGTCAAAGATATGCCAACTTCCCTTGAAAGGATCGCAGTTGTTTCAAAGTTTTGAGAGGCCACATTTCTAAGATAGCTTTAAACTTCTCCAGATCGATTTCAGTTCCACGATGTCGGATGACAAATCCTAAGAATTTCCCAAAGGTGACGCCGAAGGCACATTTCAGGGAATTCATCTTAAGATTAAATTGTCTTAATCGTTTGAAAACAATTCTCAAATCATACAAGTGATCTTCTTTCAATTTGCTTTTGATAACCACATCATCCATGTAGCACTCGACTTGGTTGTTAATGAGATCATAAAAAATCCTCGTCATTGCTCTTTGGTATGTTGATGCTACGTTCATCAATCTGAAAGGCATCATTGTGTAGCAGTACACACTGATTGGCGTTCTGAAGGCTGTGAGTTTCTCATCTTCTGGTCCCATCTTTATCTAGTTGTATCCTGACGATCCATCCATGAATGAGAAGATTTCATGTGTCGAAGTGATGTCAATCATTAATTTTAGAATTGGTACCTGGAATTCGTCCTTTAGGCATGCTTTGTTCAAATCTCTAAAATCCACGCAGATTCTGGTCTGACCGTTCTTCTTTCTAACTGGTACCACGTTGGCTAGCCAAGTTGGGTATTGTTTTTCACGGACAAATTTAGAGTCTATTAGCTTCTTAACTTCAGCTATTACCTGTTGTTCTATTTCTAGATGCATTCTTCTCAGAGCTTGTCTGACTGGAACGACAGTGTGATCCACTCCTAGCCTGTGAATTGTGACTTCTGGAGCTAATCCTGACATTTCGTCGTAACTCCAAGCAAAACAGTCCTTGAATTCCATTAATAGCTTGATCATGTTTTCGGAGTCTTCTTTATTGAGTAAAGAGCTAAGCCTAGGCTCTTTGTTAGTACCTAAGTTAACTTCCACTAACTCGTCTATTGTAGATTTAATCTCTTCTTCAAATTCTGGCAGAGCGTTTCCAATTGGCAAGTCCTTGAGATCATCTGAAGCTTCAGGTAGTCTTCATTAGACTCGCAAGTGAAACCAAGCAACATTCTGAATCATCAGCTGGCCCTACCGTGCCAAATCAGAGACCATGCTTTGAGTTGGTAGGTCGACTGGCATTACTCCATATCATTTCAAAGCGTTGTGATTGATCTTTTGACCACTGCTTAGTTAAGACACCACTTTGCATCAAATTTTGAACACAAAGAGAATACCACTCAAAAGGCAGTTCCATTAAGTCGGACGAAGCAACATTGTCAAATTTTATATCATTTTTAGTTTTGGAAGAAGAAGCACCACGGTAGAACTTGATTGGTTTAACGTCTCCACCATGTACTTCCTTGACCACCATACCGTCAACCTTACTAGGGTAGATCGGGGTTTGGGTCATATTCTGTATATAATGGTTAATCTTGTCGTACATTGCTCTATATTCTTCATTCTTTTCATCTTCTAGCGATATCTTAAACTGAGGTTTCTTCTGACTTATTGTTGCTTCTTCTTTCTTGATTTCTTTTTCTTCTTCTTCGGAATTGTCTTCCCAATCAACTTTAATAACCGAATTCTTTTGTTCAACTATTCTACCGTTTCTACCTCGACCTCGTCCCCGGCCCCAACCTCGGATGCGAGCTCTGGAGAAACCTTCACCATCTCGCCGTAAGGGAGTGGTGAGTAATTGTTGAACTAGAATTTCAGGTTCTTCGTTGTCTTGAGTTTCTTTTACTTCATTTGACATGGTATTTCTGGAGAAAATTGTTTTCTTCGAAGGTGCGTAGTAGGCAGCATCTTCATGTATTCCAATTTCGTGCACAGAGAACGGTTGTAAGTCACATTTGATGCACTGTTCTTGTCCTCTTTCATAATACTTTATACACTGGTGCAGAGACGATGGTACCATCCAATTTTCATGGATACACGGTCGGCCCAGTAGAACGTTGAACGATGTTTCAGAGTCAATTATACAGAATATTGCGGTTGTCCTTGCTAAGTAACTGATCCTCATAAACAGTGTTATTGATCCAAGAGCTCTTTCTCATTTCTGGTTGAAGCAACTTAGTAACATTTTGTCTGCTTGGAGATCACGGGCATCAATTTCCAAGTATACCAATGTCCGAAGGTTCATTATATTGATTGATGCTCCCAGATCGACTAACACCCTAGAGAGCGTGAACTTTCCAATGGCTACTGTACATGGGTCGGTTGTGATCAGCTATCCGAAGTAGCAAGTCATTGTCCGTGAAAGTAACACCAAACTATTCTCTCCACGAGAAAACCTCGTCTAAGTAGGTACGGCCATTTGAGCTAAGAAATACTCTGGATAAAGTAAGTCCTTGATTAGAGCTTCTCTCATCTCCCTTGAAAGGATTAAAGCATCGTAGATGCTCAGTTTGGCGGGCAACTTTCGAAGATGGGCTAGCACGTTATAATCCACTTTGTTACCAGGCTCTTCAATTTCTTCCCGAAGGGTAATTCTTCTGGTGAGGTTTGCTTTTCTTGAACAGCCACCTACTTTTCTTTATCTTTTAGACCCATTCTCGGGGGTAAAACTTTTCCACTTCTGAGGTTGACTTTTGTTATCTCTTCCAAGTCTGGCTCTAAATTAGCTGGTGCTTCTTCTTTCTGAATCGGAGCAGCAGATTCTTCTGGAGTCACTTCGGGATCTGAGAATTCTAGCTCAATCGTGATAGGTGATCCTTGGAATTCATAGATGAGTTCGTCATCTTCCAGACCAACGCAATCTCTTTCGCTGACATCCTCTTCTTCAACGCTATCGTCGAGGTTTTGTATGATTTGAGAATTGTTTTTCGTTTCGAAATTGATATTTGGATTAGCTTGGTTGTTGTCGATTAAGTAATCGTTAGAAATAGTCAAAACGTAGTCAACATCATAACTCTTATCATTAAAAGATCATGCCGGGGCGAGCAAATAATCATACAAAGTCAGAGGTTTGAGGGATTTCTCCCCTGAATTAGAAACAACCATCCTAGGAAAAGCAGCCCCTACTCTACCCTTCAGGGCCTCGGTCTTCTTTTCCTCTGCGATCTGCTCCTCCTTCTGGGGTTGTTCCTCTATTGTAATTGATAATGCCAACTCGGTAGGTTTCGAACTTTGAATTGATGCACACACCGAAGCGGTTTGAATGTGATCCAATATTTTTTTGAAGACTTCATCCAAACAGTACTCCATCCATCGTTGGTTGTGTACAGGCCTATCGAAACAATAGGATCAACCGAAATAACACTAACGAAACCTCCCCTTGGGGTTCCTTCGTGTATTCTTTCAGGATCGTTATGTTCCCTTGCCGAAGGCTGTTCTTGAGCCAGTTCTTAAAAGTGAAGCAGTCCTCTATCTTGTGTCTGATCATCCCGTGGTAAGGGCAGTACATCGGGTGATCTTTCTTGTCCACATCCTCTAGTTTTCTGAGCTCTCGCAATTGGAATCTATCCTTATTGATCTGACTATGGAACATCTTGCCAACTACTTCATTCTTGAAGGGGTATTCTTTTTTCAGGAGCTCTGTCAAGCGGTGCTTTTGCGAAGCGGCCGTCGGTTGTATTGCTAGATGACTGCTCGGCTATACTTCGTCGCGATCGTTTATAATTCTGCTGAGGCGGTTGTTAACATGGCGGAGGTTATTGATAGTTCTGTTGAGGTTGTTACGTCCGTATTTGCATCAGTTGCTTGCCCTTGTCTACCGCTACGAATGTCCCGGACTTCTTCTCGAAAGCTCTGACTAGCTTATGCTTATCAGTCTTATCAATAAAGCTGAGTTGTTTCGCTTCCTCTTGTAGACTCACGACCTTGCTAAGTAATTTCTCAAATGTCTTATTCATAAATCCCTTGAGGAGAAATGCTACAGGACCGTGAATACTCTTTAGAAGAATTCCAATGGCATGTTGTTCCTGGAGCTGTTCATGCTTAAATTCCTCCATCGCAGAATGTAGTCAACCAAAGTTACATTTGTTTATGTTGCTCAACTACAAGATCACCGATGGTAATGTGATACTGAGCTCCAACGAACTGCTTCACGGATAGGTTTTCCAATTCTGCGAATGTCTTTACCGAGCCGTTGGGCAGCTCTGCATACCTGTCAAAGGCAATTCTTGAAAGGCTGCTGACAAACTGGTAGAACAACAAAGCATCGCTACCCCCTGCGTTGCAGCAACTTGTGTAGAATTGTGCAATACACTGTCGAGGGTTTCCTATTCCATCAAAAGTCTTGAACAGAGGTGGTACGAAGCCTTTAGGGTATTGCACGACATCAAATTCTTTGGGATATGGTCTACCCTTCAGAATCAATGCCCCGCCTTTGGATTGGGCTAAGGCTTCTCGCACCTACTGTTCAACCATATTCTTAATGTCCTTTTTTGGCATTAGACTTTAAGTGGAATCCTTCTTTGGTTGCTCGTCTCCATTGACGGACATGACTTCTTTCCCTCCATCTACAATGTGAATGACCTCCGAGGGTGTTTCCTTGGGGGGCTGAGGCTGACTCTGTAGCATGGCTAGATCAGCCGCCATCTCTTCCATCTTCTTTTCCATTCGATGAATTATATCATCCTTTTCCCGGAGACGGAGTCTCATTACTTCTGGGTCATCTCTTTCTGTAGCTGTTGGAGCTCTCAGTAGGGCTGACGACGCTCGGGTCTCAACCACATTGATCTCAGCGATATCTTCGTCCATGTATCCTGACAAGTCTTCTTCATTCACTGATTTTTCCTTCCGTTATTTGGCTAACTGCTGAATTTATGACCTTAAACTTTCCAGAGTGACCTCGAGCGACTTTCCTCTAATGGTCCTACGGTTGGTAGACTGCGGTTGGTGAACTTCATTCTCTGGAGTCGTCTCTGAGATGGCAGTACTCGTCTTAGCTCTGGACACAGCATCATAACTTCTCATTTTTGGCTGCTCTGTTGGTATAAGCCCTGTGACTTTAGGTCACCATACCATCCTTTTTGAGATTGGGTGCCTAGAGTCGGATGGCTCATCAGCGGTAGGTTGGAAGGTGGTGTGCCTACTAAGATGCTGGCCATATACCACAACAGGTAACCTTCTGCTACTCAATTTCTTCTTCTTTGGCGGAAGTTCCTTTTGAATGGAAGGGGGAAGTACCCTCGGTCTGAGACGTACCTTGGCAGGTATTCTCCCCATCCTTCTCAGGATCTCAGGCACAGTGCAATTATCTTTCCTTGCCAACTTCTTGATTATCATTCGTAATTGAGTGAGCAGTGCATTTCTTGTTCTTCTTCCTTTATTCTCATCGTAATATGTCGGTCGGGGGTAACTCGGCGGCAATCTTCTGAGTACTTTCTTCCTCAGGAGCGGCAGAAAGTGGGTAAAATATGTTCCCTTCCAACAGGGGTGAAAGTTCTGGCAGTTCTTCTTCTTCCTCTGGAATTTCCTTAAGAATGGAAATCTCTACGGCTTTGGCTTTAGCCGTTCTTCTATTCTTATTCCTTCTCTGAGACTTAGTCAAGGGTGTCATCCTCGAGCTGGACCCTATCTTAAACATGGGTGGTATCACAGCAAAAGTCGTACCCTCCACGGTAACAGGCTCATCACTAGTCTGGATTTCCTTGCCCTTCCATTTAGCAGGGGTAGGTGCAGTGATGACTAGACCAGCGGGGGTAGTGAAAATAGTTCGGGAGGCAATCCTGTGAGCTTTTACGGCCAATCTTTTACGAGCAATGGTGTTCCGTTAGGTTGGGACCCTCTTCAGGGGAGGAAACTCTTCAGTCGACTTCAAGCTGAACTCCACTATGGGTTCCACAGATTCAGTTGCCTTGGACTTCAGTAAGGTGACAGTGACATCCCTGAACTTAATGTCTGTCTAGTTGAACCCTTATCTGAAGCAGATGATTGCGTTGTCGGGCAGTCCATCCCGGTTGTTTGACAAGTCAGTTCCAGTATCGAAGGAAAAGATCAGCTTCGGTGCAGACATCTTCTGCAGAAATGATTCGGAATGTCAGAGCTACCCTATACTTCCCTTATCATCACAACGATCTTTTGGACAAAAAAAAGAAGATTCAAGGCAAAGTCCGAACAAGTTTTTATTAATTTCATTTTGATTTTGTTTGTATATTTCGTAAAGCTTTTCAGATTTCATGGTTTTATTTCTTTCGTAGTTAATAGAGGCATTCGGGAAATATATAGTTGATAAAGATTCGATTAATAGTTGGATTAATCACAAGAGAGAGAAAGCTGCGGGACCCTTATCCTGAACTTTAGGAAAGGTAATTACCGTAAGAATCTCGATTAGGTAGATTGGTCTAAAACCACACCTATTGGGGATTCACCTCGACTCGGGAGGTGAATAGAAGGGTTCCGAAACCTCTCTGTTCAGGGGTGTCTAAACAGTGGCTCCAGAATCCAAGGCAGTTGACTATACCCATCCAAGATAGAAATGAACAAAGTACGTCAACGAAAGAATGATAGTTTGATCCACTAGGGGCATGAACTTACTACCGATTTATGAAAGCAAAACCATCTGATCAAAATGAAGAGAGGAACTACTCCCTAGCGGAGTCGCCATAAATTTTTCGGCATATTTTTTTAGATTTCAAGTTTAATTTATATATATATAGTTTGAAAAGTAGCATCTGATTTTTGAAAATAATTTTAAGTTTGAAAATTTTAAGATATGAAATTAAACCGATCACACATCCCAAATAGTTTATATAAATGAGCACTGCACCATAAATCGTGTATCTATCCCAAAGAATAGAGACACTGCTTGATGATGAGGCTCAATTAAATAAACTAGAAGATTTGTGAAATCCATTTGGTCTGCAAACCAGTTTTATAAGCCGACAAGTTCCCCTGCTTAATATAAAGGGATTAAGCAGGGTTTATATTTTCTGGGTTCTTAAAGTTTCCTATATGGGCAAGCCCCTATAGTTAATTAGATCCTAAATGTCCGAAGACACTTAAGAAAACTCTCGATAATGATCAGTGGTTTTGCTCTCAAGAATTTCAAAGTTTAAGGTTTCAAACAAATTGGATTTTGGAAATTCCAATAAGGAATAGCTCAAATTTGGAAAAGTTATTTTGAGAGTCCACAAGAAGAGAAGTAGGAGATGTCACAGACCCGAAGTGAACTTCGGTGACTTTCCGACTATCCTATGATTTGGATTTAATTTAAGAGTTTATTTAATGTTGTAATCCTGCCAATTTTAGTTAATTAAGACTTATATTTGTATGACATAATCACACAAACAGTCTCGAAGATGTGAAGGTTTATGTCATACCAAACGACCACTTCGGAGTCCTAAGACCGGTTTAGGGCTTAATTTTCCTAACACAATTATGCAAATGCCTAACAAAAAGTTAAGGATTTATGTTGCACTAGGCAAAATACCTCAAAATCCTATGGATTGTTGTTTAATTCTAAGAAAGATTTTGCTAAAGAAGGCACATGTTTTGTTGATGAAGATGGTCGTGCTGCCCACAGTGCTCCAAGCTCCTTGTTGTTGCAGAGGTTTGGTTTTAGAAGGTAGCAATCAAGAGATGAGAGAAGTATTTTAGTTTAGAGAATTCTTAAGGTTCAAATGTCTTAACATTTTATTAGGGGAATCTTAAAGTTGATTATAACAACACCGGTTAAGATCTCACGGTTCCATCACCCCGGCATCGTTATTTTCACCAGATTCACTTAGTCCAAAAAGAATTTACTAAACTCAACTGAATGAGTTCCACACTTTCATTTGGACCGTGGGAAATCTCGTTAGCAACACGTGGTTATATCATCCGAGGGATTTCTGATCATCCAATGAGACGTTTTCATTTAGTTGTAATCGTAGTTTTATTGTTCTGTTTGTGATTAAATTTTGAGTTGTCTTATATTTTGAATGTTGTGGTGATGAATTTTATCTTGTTGTGACTTTTAATTTAATTTTGGGTTTCATTTTTGTGGCTATCCTAAAAGTTTCAGTTTTCATGCAGGGTGACATTGTTGTTTAACATGCAAGTTTCGCAAGAAAGAAAGTACAGCTCTGGTAAATAAATTGCAATAAAATAAAAGCGTACCTGGTGGGTCTTCTCATCATTCCCAGCTGCACTTAAAACATAGGTCAGGGCATTTAAATACTTCAAAGAGAACACCTAGCTAAAACTAAGCGAGAGGTTCTAGTTGTCTACCAGATCCTAATCATATCACTAGTCAAATCCTAAGGTGTGTTTTATGGATGATTTTCTTCACAAAAGAACAACTAAGTTCAATTGTTCTTCTAAAACATCCCATCAGAGTGAGAAAGTGCTTAGGAAGAGTCCCAAACATCTTTTCAATGCTTTTGGGATTATTTTGAGTCCAAATGAATTTCATTGTACAAATAAACTGATCATCCAAGAATTTAGTAAAGTTTTATTTCTTGCTCGGTGAACTTGGACAATTGATTATCTGATGAGTGAAGTGACGTTTCATTTGATACTTCATTTAAAGTTTATGAAGGTGAAAGCCTTCAGGGGGGCAAATTAGTTTGTTAAAGGATTTAACCATTAAAGTTAAATCGTTGCTTCAAGACAGTTTAGTTTAGTTATAAAATTTCAGATTGATTACTTAGGTTGAAAGAAGTTATTTGAATTATTTGAAAAATTTTTAATGATCTGAATTTGTTTTAACTCAATCATAACATTTTAGATTGATTTTTTTTAATTTAATTTGATTATCATATTTTAACTGTAAATTTTTCTGAGATTAGCTCTAACACCTCAAATTTGTTTTAGGTTAAGTTTTAAGTGATTTCAAATTAACTTTAATATTTTAGGTTTATTTTAGCTTGATTATTAAATCATTTAATGTTTTAAACTTTAATTTAATTAAGGATTGTTCTCTTTTAATCATTAATTTCAATCATCATTTTTTTTAGAATTAATCAAGAGTTGAATATTATTGAATTAATTCATTTAGGGACTTTAAATTAAAGAATTGGCATTTTCTTAAGTCATATCTCTAATCTTAATAATCCAAATTGATAATTATTCTTCCAAAATTTAAATGGTTTAATTAATTAAGATTTAATTTTGATGTTATAGTTGATTAATGGGTTTCTACCTCTTTAAGTCCCTATGTTTCAATCATCCAAGAGAAGATTTGGGATCAAAAGTTCATTCCTCCCTTTGATTAAGCCTAAAGTATTATTTAGGATTAAAATCCCTTAATTACCTTTATGCCCTCTTAAGCATATTCACTTCATAATTCACTATTTTGAGCTCAAAAGAACATGAAATTTTTATGTTACCTCATTCACATGTCAATTAAGACATTAGAGGAGAAAATGTGATTTTTCCATTTTTAATTTAATTTATATAATTAGTTTAATGAAAAATAAGGCTTTTCAATAAAAATTCAACAACATGACCAAGGTAAAGTTTCTGTCCTTAAGATAATTATGGTATATTCCTCTGACCAGAGGACCACTTGGACAAATTTTAGTGATTGTTTGAATTTTATTTTATTTATTATAATTATTTCAAAATTTAGGGTATTAATTAATTATAAAATAAAATTGAGATGGAAAATTAAGTTTTGCATTTTTCTTAAATCTAGCTGACCTCAAGGAACTCAAAGAAACAAATTTAATATTTTTTCTAATTGTTTATTGAATTTTTGGAATTATTTTAGTCTGAAAGGTTGAAAAATCCATTTTTAATATTAAAAATTGCATTAAGCTTTTAAAATTCAATATCTTTACCTAGGGACTTAGGAAAAATTTTTGGTTAATTCCTAAGTGATTAGAAGGCCAAATATGACATTTTTATGAATTTTATTATTTTTGTGATTTTTATTAATTCTTAATTATTAAAAAATTCAAAATTGGGTTAAAAATGAAAATTTTAGAAAAATTTAAATTTTAGTTTTCTTAGACTCCTCTGATCCCAAAGAGGCCTCAAAAATAATTTGGTGAATTTTTGAAATGTATTTTGAGTTTTATGAATTTTTACAGTTTAAAAGTTTCCATGTGATTTGAAAAATTCATTTAGTGGGATAAATCATTTTCAATTGATTTTAAATTTTTATGTAAGACTCTTCTGACCCTAAAGATCAGTGGAGAATTGATTTTGTGTTTTTTTAATGAGTGGTTATTTCAAATTAATTTAATCTTAATTTTGGTGTTCTGACCAAATTAGGGTTCATTTAAATGAGTTAAGCCAAGTTACAATTTCACTAGGGTCCTCTGGTCCAGAGATACTTCCCCTAATTTTTCTAGATTTCATTAATCAACATTCTAATTATTCAAGTTAAATTACCAAAAATAGCACATAAACTTGGAAAATAGATAACTTGCTATAGAGATAGCCTCTAGCCTTGGAAAATTCAAGGAATGTCCCCAAGATCAGAGGCTACAAAAGCCCTATGGTCTCTTGCCATGGTGAATTGTGTGTGTGAGTGGAGAATAAAAATACTCAAAATAATATTAAATTAATTAAAAATCAAATACTTAAGAAAATAACTCAATTCTTTTTTCACATTAATCTCCTCTTTTCACTGAGCAAGAGGGTATTTTTAGTTATTTTTATGATTTTTCTACGCAAAGATATGGATTTTTAAAGGTTCTGGCATTTTATAGCCATGGCCAGAGAGAGGAGCTCAGGGTTAGGCAATGAGTGGTTGAGGTCGCTCAAGATGAGGGCAGTGCAGGCAATGTGACTAGTGAGGGGATTGCGACTGTCAAGCCCAAAATTTGGGTTTCAAGGACAAGGGGGGCGCTCGGGCGTGCCTGTTCCGGCAGCTGGAGTGGATGGGAAGGACGGTCAGGTGGCTGGGCAGGCTGAGGATGAGTGGGGGAGAGGTTTGGTTCAATTAATTTTGGAATAGGAGGTTGCTTAAGGGGGATTAGAGATGGGACATGGCTTTCGCCATGTGGCTTGGTCCCTTGGTCCAAAGTGGTGCACCATTGGTCAATGGCTCATGAGGCTTAGGTTGGGTCAGGTTAAACCCTCCCTAGGAGGTTTAGGGTTGGCAGCCAAGGTGTTGGTTTGATCAATTTTGGTTTAGTTAAGTTCAATTTGGTTCATGTGTCCAATTGGGTTCACTTGGGTAGTTGTGCTAACTTGAGTTTGGGTTTGAATTGGATTAAATTGATTAATCAATAATTTTTAAATGATTGAAAGGAAAATTTTTCATGAAGACATGAATTGGATTTGCGTTCATTTGGAGTTTCAATTTGGAGGATTTTGGAGTTTTGGTTAATTTTAGGCACCATGGGTTAGGTTGGTTTTAGGTTTGGCTAGAGTTTGGTTCAAGGCCCATTCATTCTTCAAAATGTTACAAATGATTGTTATGAAAGGTTTAGGATAGAAATTGGGTGGAAATTTTGGGTTTAGGGGATTCAATTTGGGGAATTAGGGGTTCGTGACAACTTTAGGGCAAATTAGGGGATTTTTCTTTTAAAGTGATTTTTGAGCGAGGTTTGAGTTTAAATTGAGGGCCAATTGATGTTGTGTTTGGTTTAGTGATGTATTAGGAAGTGTTTAGAGTTGATTTGGGGAAAAAATGAGTTGAATTGAGTTAGATTAGGGTAAGTTTGGGTCATAAGGCCAAAATTAGGGCCTTAGGTTTCAAGTTGAAATTGAATTCAAATGTTAATCAAATTGGGCATGGATTTGGTTTAAATTGGTATTGTGGATGTTGAATTAAAATTTAGAATTGAATTTGGGCAAAATTGAGGTCAATTGGGTTGATTTCGTTTGACAATGGGTCCACTTGGGTTAAATGAGCCAAGTTGGGATTTTGGGTTGAAAGTGGGATAATTTGACAAAATTGGGCTATAGTGTAGTTAAACAAAATGAAATTGAGAATATTTGGGATATTCTAGAATTTTTTTTGGAGTTTTTGGAATTTTTGAAATTTTTGGTTAAAAGGGGTATTTAGGGTATTTGGAGGTTATTTGGAGGGTATTAGGGTATTTTGGTAGACATAAAAGGTGGGAATTATTTTAAAAAGGTTTTTAAGGATTTTAGAAGTTTTGGGTAATTTTTGGGAATTTTTTGGATGATTTGGTTGTTGTAGCGGCAATTTGGGTAATTTTGGGTGTGTTTGGAGGACCCAATGTCAAAACCAAAAATTTTGGCAAAATGAATGGGGTTTCAAATAAGGAAGAATGAGACCATTTTAGTGGGGTCAAAATTAAGCAGAAGTGATTTGAAATGGAAACAGGGTTTAGAAGCATGAGCCATGGACTTAGCCAAGTCCAACCACTTTGGGACCAAGTCTAACCAAATGTTAACCACTTTATGATCCTTCACATATTGACCTTTGCCATCTTAATCAAAGATTAGTGGTTTGGATTCAGTAATGTGAGTTTCATAAAGGGTAGAAAGGCAACGATTCAAGGTTTGGGTTAAGTGGCTTAGGGATGTGTGTGTGTGCAAGAGAAGCTCAAATCACCCAAGGTCACCCTAAGTCCAAAAAATCCTATTGGAACTCACTATTGGTTGTCCATATGGTGATTTTAACCTTCTAAGGTGATTTAGAGGTTTGCAACCATCCAAGTGGGGTCCCAAGAGGAGTCAAGGAGTGGTTGAATTGCTAAAAGGGTGGGTCCCAACTTTATTCCTCTAGGATAGTCAAGGAGAAGCCATATGGTTAGATCCTAAACACTACGAGGAAGAAACAGTCCTCACCAAAAATGAGGTCAACAGTTGGTCATTGGGTCAAGGATTGACCAGTTTGACCAAAGTTCACATTTTGGCCACAAATTCACTTATTCGGTCAATAATTGGTCATTTGGTAAAAAATTGATAATTTTGACCAAAATTGACTTTTAGGTCAAAAGTTGACCTATTGGGTCTATAGGATGGTCATTGAGTCAAGGATTGATCATTTTGATAAAAGTTGAGTTTTTTGTAAAAATTTGACCTATTGGGTCAACGGGTTGGTCATTGGGTTTGGTCAAAAGTTGACCTATTGGGTTAATGGGTTTGTCATTGGGTCAAAGATTGCTCATTTTGACCAAAGTTGATTTTTTTATGAGAGATTATTTTATTGGGTCAATGGGTTGGTCATTAAGTTAAGGATTGATCAATTTGACCATAGTTGACTTTTTGTCAAAAGTTGACCTATTGGGTAAATGGGTTGGTCATTAGGTCAGAAATTGACCATTTTGACCAAAGTTGAATTTTGGCCAAATGCTGAACATATTGGGTCAATGGGGTGGTCATTAGGTCAAAAATTAACTATTTAGACCAAAATTGACTTTTTGGTCAAAAGATGATCTATTGGGTCATTAGGTCAAAGATTGACTATTTTGACCAAAGTTGACTTTTTGGCCAAAAGTTGAACTATTGGGTCAATGGGCTGGTCATTGGGTAAAGGTTTGACCATTTTGACCAAAGTTGACTTTTTGGTCCAAAGTTGACCTATTGAGTCAATGGGTTGGTCATTGGGTCTAGGATTGACCATTTTAACTAAAGTTAAATTTTTGGTCAAAAGTAACCCATTATGTCAACGAAGTGGTCATTAGGTCAGAAATTGACCATTTTGACTAAAGTTAACTTTTTGGTCATATGTTGACCTACTTGGCCAATTAGTTGGTAATTGGGTCATGAATTGACCATTATGACAAAAGATGACTTTTTGGTCAAAAGTTGACCCATTGGGTCAATGGGTTGGTCATTGGGTCAAAAATTAATCATTTTTACCAAAGTTGACTTTTTGGTCAATAGTTGACCTTTTTGGTCAATGGGTGGTCATTAGGTCAAAATATGGCTATTTTGATCAAAATTGGCTTTTTGGTCAAAAGTTGAGCTATTGGGTCAATGGGTATGTCATTAGGTTAAGGATTGACCATTTTGACCAAAGTTGACTTTTTGGTCAGAGATTGACTTATTGGGTCAAAGGGTTGGTCATTAGGTCAAAAATTAACTATTTTGACTAAAATTGAATTTTTGTTCAAAAGTTGACCCATTGGATCATCGAGGTGGTCATTGTGTCAGAAATTGACCATTTTGACCAAAATTGACTTTTTGGTCAAAAGTTGACCTATTTGGTCAATAAGCTGGTAATTGGGTTAAGAATTGACCATTTTGACCAAAGATGACATTTTGGTCAAAAGTTGATCAATTGGGTCAATGGGTTGGTCATTGGGACAAAAATTAACCATTTTGACCAAAGTTGATTTTTTGGTTAAAAGATCATATATTGGGTATATGGGTGGTCATTAGGTCAAAAATTGACTATTTTGACCAAAATTGGCTTTTTAGTCAAAAGTTGACCTACTGGGTGAATGAGTTTGTAATTGGGTCAAGGATTGACCATTTTGACTAAAGTTGACTTTTTGGTCAGAGATTGACTTATTGGGTCAATAATTGGTCATTAGGTCAAAAATTGACAATTTTGACAAAAATTGAATTTTTGTTCAAAAGTTGACCCCCTTGGGTTAACGGGGTGTTCATTGGGTCAAGAATTGACCATTTTGACCAAAGATGACTTTTTGGTCAAAAGTTGACCTATTTGGGTTGGTCGTTGGGTCAAGGATTGATCATTTTGACCAAAGTTGACTTTTTGGTCAATAGTTGACTTATTGGGTCAAGGAGTTGGTCTTTGGGTTAACGATTAACCATTTTGACCAAAGTTGTCTTTTTGGTCAAAAGTTGACCTATTGGGTCAATGGGTTGGTCATAGGGTCAAGGATTAACCACTTTGATCAAAGTTGACATTTTGGTTAAAAGTTGACCTATTGGGGCAATGGGTTGGTCGTTGAGTCACAAATTGACCATTTTGACCAAAGTTGACTTTTTAATCAAAAGTTGACTTATTGGGTAAATGGGTGGTCATTAGGTCAAAATTTGACTATTTTGACCGAAGTTGAATTTTTGGTCAAAAGCTGACCTCCTATAAGGTCAATGGGTTAGTCATTGGTTCAAGGATTGAACATTTTGAGCAAAGTTGACTTTTTGGTCATAGATTGACTTATTTGGTCAATAATTGGTCATTAGGTCAAAAATTGACTATTTTGACCAAAATTGATTTTTTGGTCAAAAGTTGAACCGTTGGGTCAAGGTGGTCATTGTGTCAGAATTTGACCCTGTTTACCAGAGTTACTTTTTGGTCAAAAGTTGACCTATTGGGTCAATGGGGTGGTCATAAGGTCAAAAATTAACTATTTTGTGCAAAATTGACTTTTTTATCAAAAGTTGACCTATTGGGTCGATGGGTTGGTCATTGGGTCAAGGATTAACCATTTAGTCTAAAGTTGTTTATTTGGTCAAAAACTGACCAATTCGGTCAACGAGTTAAACATTGGGTCAAGGATTGACCTTTTTGACCAAAGTTGACTTTTTGGTCAAAAATTGATCTATTGGGTCATTGGGTCAAGGATTGACCATTTTGACCAAAGTTGACTTTTTGGTCAAAAGATGACCTATTGGATCAATGGGTTGGTCATTGGGTCAAGATTTGACCATTTTGACCAAATTTGTTTTTTTGGTCAAAAGTTAACCAATTGGGTCAATGGGTTGGACATTAGGTAAAGGATTGACCATTTTGACTAAAGTTAAATTTTTTGGTCAGAGATTGACTGATTGGGCAAGTAGGTCAAAAACTGACTATTTTGACAAAAATTGAATTTTTTGTCAAAAGTTGACATATTGGGTCAATTGGTTGGTCATTTGGTTAAGGATTGACCATTTTGACCAAAATTGGCTTTTTGCTCAAAAGTTGACCTATTGGGTCTATGGGTTGGTCATTGGGTCAAGGATTGACCATTTTGACTAAATTTGACTTTTTGGTATGAGATTGACTTATTGAGTCAATAATTGATCATTAGGTCAAAAATTGATTATTTTGACCAAAATTGACTTTTAGGTCAAAAGTTGAACAATTGAGTCAATAGGTTGGTCATCGGGTCAAGGATCGACCATTTTGATCAAAGTCGACTTTTTGGTCAAAAGTCGACCTATTGGGTCGATAGGTTGGTCATTGAATTCGAAATCGATCCATTTTCGACCAAATCGACTTTTGGGTAAAAAGTTGACATATTAGGTCAATCGGTTGGTCTTGAAATTGATTATTTTAACCAAAATTGACTCTTTGGTCAAAAGTTGATCTATTGGGTCAACAGGTGGTCATTAGTTTAAAAACTGACTATTTTGAACAAAATTGATTTTTTGGTCAAAACTTGACTTATTAGGTCAATGGGTTGTTCATTGGATCAAGGATTGAACATTTTGACCAAAGCTGACCTATTGGGTCAATGAGTTGGTTATTGGGTCAAGGATTGACCAATTTGACCAAAGCTGGCTTTTTAGTGATTGGGTCAGAAATTAACCATTTTGACCAAAGTTGACTTTTTGGTCGAAAGTTCATCTATTTGGTCAATGGGATGGTCATTAGGTCAAAAATTGACTATTTTGACAAAAATTGACTTTTTGGTTTAAAGTTGACCCCCTATTTAGTCAATTGATTGATAATTGAGTCAAGGATTGATCATTTTGACCGAAGTTGTCTTTTTGGTTAAAAGTTGAACTATTGGGTCAATGGGTTAGTTATTGAGTCAGAAATTGACCATTTTAACTAAAGTTGACCTTTTGGTTAAAAGTTGACCTATTAGGTCAATGAGGTGGTTATTATGTTAAAAATTAACTTTTTTACCAAAATTTACATTTTTGTCAAAAGTTGACCAATTATGTCAATGGGTATGTCATTGTGTCAAGGATTGACCATTTTGACCAAAATTAACATTTTGGTTAAAAGTTGACCCATTGGGTCAATGGGGTGGTCATTAGGTCAAAAATTGACTATTTTGACTAAAATTAACCTTTTGGTCAAAAGTTGACCAATTGGGTCAATGAGTAGGTCATTTGGTAAAGGATTGACCATTCTGACCAAAGTTGACTTTTTAGTAAAGAAGTTAACATATTGGGTCAATGAGTTGGTATTAGGTCAATGATTGACTTTTTGCTCAAAGATTGACTTTTTGGTCAAAGATTGACTTTTTGGGTCAATAAATTTTCATTAGGTCAAAATTGATTATTTTGACCAAAATTGACTTTTTGGTCAAAAGTTAACTTATTGGGTCAATGGGTTGGTCATTGGGTCAGAAATTGACCATTTTAACCAAAGTTGACTTTTTGGTCAAAAGTTAACTTATTAGGTCAATTTGGTGGTCATTGGGTCAAAAATTGATTATATGACCAAAATTGACTTTTTGGTCAAAAGTTGACTTATTGGGTCAATGAGTTGGTCATTATGTCAAAAACTGACTATTTTGACCAAAATTGACTTTTTGGTCAAAAGTTGACCAATTGTGTCATTGGGTCAAAGATTGACCATTTGACCATAGTTGACTTTATGGTCAAAAGTTGACCTATTGGGTCAATGGTTTGGTCATTGGGTCAAGGATTGACAATTTTAACTAAAGTTGACTTTTTGTTCAGAGATTGACATATTGGGTCAATAATTGCTCATTAGGTAAAAAATTGACTATTTTAACCAAAATTGAATTTTTGGTCAAAAGTTGACGCATTATGTCAATGGGGTGATCATTGGGTCAAAAATTGACCATTTTGACCAAAGTTGACTTTTTGGTCAAAAGTTGACATATTGGGTCAATGTGGTGGTCATTAGGTCAAAAATTGACTATTTTGACCAAAATTGACTTTTTGGTCAAAAGTTAACCTATTGGATCAATGGGTTGGTCATTGGATCAAGGTTTGACAATTTTGACCAAAGTTGACTTTTTAGTCAAAAGTTGACCAATTGGGACAATGGCTTAGTCATTGGGTTAAGGATTGACCATTTTGACCAAAGTTGACTTTTTTGCTCAGAGATTGACTGATTGGCTCAATAATTGGTCATTAAGTAAAGAATTGACTATTTTGATCAAAACTGAATTTTTTTTAAGAAGTTGATCCATTGGGTCAACGGGGTGGTCATTGGGTAAAAAATTGATTATTTTGACCAATGTTGACTTTTTATTCAAAAGTTGACTTATTTGGTCAATGAGTTGGAATTAGGTCAAGAATTGACCATTTTGACCAAAGATGACTTTTTGGTCAAAAGTTGACCTTTTGGGTCAATGGGTTAGTCATTGGGTTAAAAATTGACCATTTTGACCAAAATTGACTTCTTGGTCAAAATTTGACCAATTGGGTCAATGGGTGGTCATTAGGTCAAAATTTGACTATTTTGACCAAAATTAACTTTTTGGTCGAAAGTTGACCTATTGGGTCAATGGGTTGGTCATTAGGTCAAGGTTTGACGCTCTTGACCAATGTTGACTTTTTGGTCAAAAGTTGACCTATTAGGTCAATGGGTTGGTCATTGGGTTAAGGATTGACAATTTTGACCAAAGTTGACTTTTTGGTCAGTGATTGACTTATTTGATCAATAATTGGTCATTAGGTCAAAAATTGACTATTTTGATCAAAATTGACTTTTTAGTCAAAGGTTGATCTAGTGGGTCAGTGGGATGTCATTGGGTAAAGGATTTGCCTTTTAGTCGAAAGTTGACTTTTTGGTCAAAAGTTGACTTATTGGGTCAATGGGTTTGTCATTGGGTCAATCATTGATCGTTATGACCAAAGTTGACATTTTGGTTAGAGATTAAATTACTGGATCAATAATTGATCATGAGGTCAAAAATTGACTATTTTGACAATAATTGACTTTTTGCTCAAAAGTTGACCTATTAGATCAATGAGTTGGTCATTGGGTCAAGAATTGACCTTTTCGACCAATTTTGACTTTTTGGTCAAAAGTTGACCAATCGGTTGGTTATTGAGTCACAAATTGACCATTCTGACCAAAGTTGACTTTTTAGTCAAAGTTGACCTATTGGGTCAATGGGTGGTCAATATGTGAAAATTTTACTATTTTGACCAAAGTTGACTTTTGGTCAAAAGTTGACGTATTGGGTTAATGGGTTAGTCAATGGGTCAAGGATTGACCATTTTGACCAAAGTTGACTTTTTGGTCAGAGATTGACTTATATGGCCAAAATTGGTCATTAGGTCAAAAATTAATTATTTTGACCAAAATTGAATTTTTGTTCAAAAGTTGACCCATTGGGTCAATGGGGTGGTCATTGAGTCAGAAATTGACGAGAGTTGACTTTTTGGTCAAAAGTTGACGTATTGGGTCAATAGGGTGGTCATAAGGTCAAAAGTTGACTGTTTGACCAAAATTGACTTTTTTGTCAAAGGTTGACCTATTGGGTCAATGGGTTGGTCATTGGGTCAAGGATTGACCATTTTGACCAAAGTTGATTTTTTAGTCAAAAGTCGACCAATTGGGTTAATGGGTTGGTCATTGGGTCAAGGATGACCATTTTGACCAAAATTCACATTTTGGTCACAAATAAACTTATTCGGTCAATAATTGGTCATTTGGTAAAAAATTGACAATTTTGACCAAAATTGACTTGTTGACAAAAGTTGACTTTTTGGTAAAAATTTGACCTATTGGATCAACGGGTTGGTAATTAGATTTGGGTTTGGTCAAAAGTTGACCTATTGAGTCAATGGGTTTGTCATTGGGTCAAAGATTGCTCATTTTGACCAAAGTTGAGTTTTTAGTTAGAGATTGAATTATTAGGTCAATGGGTTGGTCATTAGATCAAGGATTGATCATTTTGACCATTGTTGACTTTTTTGTCAAAGTTGACCTTTTTGGGTAAATGGGTTAATCATTAGGTCAGAAATTGGTTATTTTGACTAAAGTTGACTTTTTGGCCAAAAGTTGACCTATTGAGTCAATGGGGTGGTCTTTAAGTCAAAAATTAACTATTTTAACCAAAATTGACTTTTTGGTCAAAAGATGATCTTTCGGGTCATTAGGTCAAAGATTGCCTATTTTGACCAAAGTTGACTTTTAACAAAAAATTGATCTCATTGGGTCGATAAGGCTGGTCGTTAGGTCGAGTTTGACCATTTTGACAAAAGTTAATATTTTGGTCAAAAGTTGTCCTATTGAGTCAATGGGTTGGTTATTGGGTCAAGGATTGACCATTTTGACCAAAGTTAAATTTTTTGTTAAAAGTTAACTCATTATGTCAACGAGGTTGTCATTGGGTCAGAAATTGACCATTTTGACTAAAGTTATCTTTTTAGTCAAAATTTGACCTACTCGGTCAATTAGTTGGTAATTGGGTCAAGAATTGACCATTATGTTAAAAGATGACTTTTTGGTTAATAGTTGACCTATTGGGTTAATGGGTGGTCATTAGGTCAAAAATTGACTATTTTGACCAAAATTGGCTTTTTGGTCAAATGTTGACCTACTGGGTTAATGGATTTGTCAATGGGTCAAGGATTGACCATTTTGACCAAAGTTAACTTTTTTGTCAGAGATTGACTTATTGGGTCAATAATTGGTCATTAGGTCAAAAATTGACTATTTTGACTAAAATTGAATTTTTGTTCAAAAGTTGACCCATTTAGTCATTGGGTCATAATATGACCATTTTGACCAAAGTTGACTTTTTGGTCAAAAGTTGACCTATTTGGTCAATGAGCTAGTAATTGGGTTAAGAATAGACCATTTTGACCAAAGATGACTTTTTGGTTAAGAGTTGACCAATTGGGTCAATGGGTTAGTCATTGGGTAAAAAATTGACCATTATAACCAAAGTTGACTTTTCGGTCAAAAGTTGTTTTATCGGGATGATGGATGGTCATTAGGTTAAAAATTGACAATTTTGACCAAAATTGGCTTTATGGTCAAAAGTTGACCTATTGGGTGAATAGGTTTGTCATTGAGTCAAGGATTGACCATTTTGACCAAAGTTGACTTTTTGGTCAGAGATTGACTTATTGGGTCAATAATTGGTCATCAGGTCAAAAATTGACTATTTTGACCAAAATTTTATTTTTTTTCAAAAGTTGACCTACTGGGTTAACAGGGGTGTCATTGGGTCAAGAATTGACCACTTTTACAAATTGACCATTTTGACCAAAGTTGACTTTTTAGTCAAAGTTAAGCTATTGGGTCAATGGGTGGTCATTATGTGAAAAATTTACTATTTTGACCAAAGTTGACTTTTGGTCAAAAGTTGACGTATTGGGTCAATGGGTTAGTCAAAGGGTGAAGGGTTGACCATTTTGACCAAAGTTGACTTTTTGGTCACAAATTGACTTATATGGTCAATAATTGGTCATTAGGTAAAAAATTAACTATTTTGACCAAAATTGAATTTTTGGTCAAAAGTTGACCCAATGGGTTAATGGGGTGGTCATTGCGTCAAAAATTGACTAGAGTTGACTTTTTGGTCAAAAGTTGACGTGTTGGGTCAATGGGGTGGTCATAAGGTCAAAAATTGACTATTTTGATCAAAATTGACCTTTTTGTCAAAAGTTGACCTATTGGGTCAATGGGTTGGTCATTGGGTCAAGGATTGACCATTTTGACCAAAGTTGATTTTTTTGTCAAAAGTCGACCAATTGGGTCAATGGGTTGGTCATTGGGTCAAGGATTGACCATTTTGACCAAAGTTCACATTTTGGTCATAAATTGACTTATTTGGTCAATAATTGGTCATTTGGTAAAAATTGACAATTTTGACCAAAATTGACTTTTTTTGACAAAAGTTGACTTTTTGGTAAAAATTTGACCTATTGGGTCAACGGGTTGGTAATTAGGTTTGGGTTTGGTCAAAAGTTGACCTATAGGGTCAATAGGTTTGTCATTGGGTCAAAGATTGCTCATTTTGACCAAAATTAACCTTTTAGTTAGAGATTGAATTATTGGGTCAATGGGTTGGTCATTAGGTCAAGGATTGATCATTTTGACCATTGTTGACTTTTTTGTCAAATTTTGACCTATTGGGTAATTGGGTTGGTCATTAGGTCAGAAATTGACTATTTTGACCAAAAACAACATGCAAACTTTTGGATTTAAGTTATTAAAATAAGCACCTAATCATGGAAAATATGCATTTCTACCTAGAGGTCCCCTCTGGCCTTGAAAAATTCAGGGAATGTTTCCAAGGACAGAGGGAACAAAAGCCCCATAGTCCCAAGTCATGGTGAAATATGCATGCCAATGGAGAATTAAAATACTTATAACATAAAATAAATAATTAAAAATTAAATACATTACAATTAATTTTGATTTTAATTCCACATTATTCTCCTCTGTTCACTGAGCAAGTTGGTATTTTTGGTTTATTTTTAGGATTTTTCTATGCAAAGATAAGCATTTTTAAAGTTTCTGGGATTTAAATAAATTGAAATTTCCTAATTTCGTACTTTACCCAGTCAGCGCCGACTGTATCCTCGGCGGTGTCGAAAGCACTGCGGCACGCTCCTATTCGGCGCCGCCATCCGAGTTAGTGCTCTTTACGTACAGAGATCATGTACGACTCGATCTCTGTCTTCCATTCAATACACGCGCCATCCGAAGGTTGCTGGTCATCGTCCCCGTCTGGTTCAACCCAATAGCCATCCATGCTAAAACCCTAAGATCTCGCTCGAGACTCAACAAAATCAAGCGCAGTTGGTCTCTATTGACGCGTCTAGCCTAGAGAAACACATCTCTACGGCTAACATGCACTAAAATTGAGCAGAATAAAATCGAGAATCGCTGGAAGCTCGGGAGGAAGAAGGTTTCAATACCTTTGCTCTAAGAGGTGAGGCCTCAATTAGAGATGCTCAACACATTTGTTGGAGTTCTAGAAGCCTACGGATAGAGCCGCTGGTTGTGGTGAATTACCTAAACCCAAATTCGTCTAAGTCTGATTTGGAGCACTAGCCGATAGAACAGATGGGTGGCCTGGTGATAGGGCTTTCACTGGGGAACCTCTTCTCTTGGCGTGGGGATGGTGTAGGTGCATTTAATTTGATTTTGGTGGAGTTTCTAGGGGTGTCCTATTTCTGGCTTGAATTTCAACTGAGAAATTGAACTCGGTTGGTGGGATTCAATGCAGGAGGACTATGGGGAACTTCTTCTCTAAGGTGGGAATAGGTCTGGGAGCAGTTTGTGAGGGTTTTGTGAGAAAAAGTTCAGCACCCGAAACTTGGCCGCGAGGGAGGTGTTTTATAGCCATGGCCGGAGAGGAGCTCGAGCCGAGCAATGAGTGCCTACGGGCCGCTTAGGGTGAGGGCGAGCGAGAGTAGATTCTCGGTGAGTGGATTGCTCGCGCGCACTTGCCCAATTTTGGGTTTTAAGTCCAAGGGGGACGCTCGGGCGTGCCTATTCCGGCGGCTAGGGCGGTTGACAAGGACTGGCAGGCGGCTGGCAGGCTGAGGAGGAGTAGAGGAGGAGTTCAGTGGCATTTAAACCTGGCAGAGAGGTTGCTTAAAGGTAGTTTAAAGATGGGACTTAGCCTTAGCCAAGTGGCTAGACCCAATGGTCCCAAGTGGTGGACCATTGGTCCATGGCTCACAGAGCTTGGGTTGAGTCAGGTCAAACCCTCCCCAAGAGGTCAAGGGTTGGCTGCCATGGTGTTGGTTTGATTGAATTCAACTTGGTTTAGTTCAATTTAAGCCATATTTTCAAATGGGTTGGTTTGGGATTAGGTTGGGCTAAATTAGGTTTGGGTTTGATTAGCATGGTTTGGTTCAATTTATGTCATATGTTCAAACCATTTTGACCAAAGTTGAATTTTCAGCTAGAGATTGACTTATTGGGTAAATAATTGGTAACTAATTAAAAAATTGACTATTTTGACCAAAATTGACTTTTTGGTCAAAAGTTGACATATTGGGCCAATATGTTGGTCATTGGGTCAGGATTGATCATTTTGACGAAAGTTGACTTTTAGATCAAAAGTTGACCTTTTGGGTCAATGGGTTGGTCATTGGTATAAGGATTGACCATTTTGACCAAAGCTGACTTTTTGGTCTGAGATCGGCTTATTAGGTCAATAATTGGTCATTAGGTCAAAAATTGACTATTTTGACCAAAGTTGACTTTCTGGTTAAAAGTTAACCTATTTGGTCAATGAGTTGGTCATTGGGTCAAGGATTGACCTTCTTGACCAAAGTTGACTTTTTGGTCAAAAGTTGACCTATTGGGTCAATGGGTTGGTCATTGAGTCAAGGATTGACCATTTTGACCAAAGTTGACTTTTTGGTAAGATATTAACTCATTGGGTCAATAATTGGTCATTAGGTAAAAAATTGATTATTTTGACTAAAATTAAATTTTTGGTCAAAAGTTGACGCATTGGGTCAATGGGGTAGTCATTGTGTCGGAAATTGACCATTTTGACCAAAGTTGTCTTTTTGGTGAAAAGTTGACCTATTTAGGTCAATGATGTGGTCATTAGGTCAAAAATTAACAATCTTGATCAAAATTAACTTTTGGTCAAAAGTTGACCTATTGGGTCAATGGGTTGGTCATCGGGTCAAGGATTGACCATTTTGGCCAAAATTGACTTTTTAGTCAAAAGTTGACCTATTGGGTCAATGGGTTAGTCATTGTGTCAAGGATTGACCATTTTCACAAAAATTGACATTTAGGTCAAAAGTTGACCTATTTGGTCAATAATTGGTCCTTAGGTCTAAAATTTACTATTTTTACCAAAATTGGCTTTTTGGTCAAAAGTTGATATTTCGGGTCAGTGGGATGTTATTGGATCATGGATTTACCATGTTGACCAAAGTTGACTTTTTGGTCAAAGGTTGACATATTGGGTTGGTCGTTGGGTTTAGGATTGA
The DNA here is from genome assembly GCA_022702705.1 of Papilionanthe hookeriana x Papilionanthe teres. Lineage (NCBI taxonomy): Eukaryota > Viridiplantae > Streptophyta > Magnoliopsida > Asparagales > Orchidaceae > Papilionanthe > Papilionanthe hookeriana x Papilionanthe teres. The sequence continues at coordinate 32,609,733 of CM040437.1, forward strand.
CCATTATGACCAAAGTTGACTTTTTGGTCAGAGATTGACTTATTGGGTCAGTAATTGGTCATTTGGTAAAAAATGACAATTTATACCAAAATTGACTTTTTGTTCAAAAATTGACCTATTGGATCAATGAGTTGGTCATTGTGTTAAGAATTGATCATTATGATAAAAGTTGACTTTTTGGTCAAAAGTTGACCTATTGGGTTAATGGGTTGGCATTGGGTCATAAATGTACCATTTTGACCAAAGTTGACTTTTTAGTCAAAAGTTGACCTATTGGGTCAATGGGGTGGTCATTAGGTCAAAAATTGACTATTTTGACTAAAGTTGATTTTTTTGTCAAAAGTAGACCTATTGGGTTAATGGGTTGGTAATTGGGTCAAGGATTGACCATTTTGACCAAGGTTGACTTTTTAGTTAGAGATTGACTTATTTGGTAAATAATTGGTCATAAGGTTAAAAATTAACTATTTTGACCAAAATTGAATTTTTGGTCAAAAGTTGACCAATTGGGTCAAAAATTAACCATTTTGACCAGAGTTGACTTTTTTTTCAAGAGTTAACATTTTTTTCAGAAGTTGACCTATTGGGTTAATGGGGTGTTCATTGGGTCAAAGATTGACCACTTTGACCAAAGTTGACATTTTGGTTAGAGACTGACTTATTGAGTTAATAATTGGTCTATAGGTAAAATTTGACTATTTTTACAAAAATAAACTTTCTTGGTCAAAAGTTGACCTATTAGGTAAATGGGTTGGTCATTGGGTCAAAGATTGATCATTTTGACCAAAGTTGACTTTTTGGTCAAAAGTAGACCTATTGGGTCAATGTGTTGGTCATTGGGTCAAAAATTTACCATTTTGACCAAATCGACTTTTTGTCAAAAGTTGACCTATTGGGTCAATGGGTTGGTCATTGGGTCAGAAATTCACCATTTTGATCAAAATTGACTTCAAACTTGACCTATTGGGTCAACGGGTTGGTCATTAGGTCCAGGATTGACCATTTTGACCAAAGTTGACTTTCTGGTCAAAAATTGAACTATTAGGTCAAAGAGTTGGTTATTGGGTCAAGGATTGACCATGTTAACCAAAGTTGACTTATTAGTCATTGGGTCAGAAATTAACCATTTCGACCAAAGTTGACTTTTTGGTCAAAAGTTCATCTATTTGGTCAACGGGATGGTCATTAGGTCAAAAATTAACTATTTTGACCAAAATTAACTGTTTGGTCAAAAGTTGACCTATTTATTGAATGGGTTGGCCATTGGGTCAAGGTTTGACCATTTTGACCAAAGTTGTCTTTTTGGTCAAAAGTTGACCAAATGGGTCAATGGGCTGGTCCTTGGGTCAAGGATTGACCATTTTGAACAAAGTTGAGTTTTTAGTCAGAGATTTACTTATTGGGTCAATAATTTATCATTTGGTAAAAAAATGTTTATTTTGACCAAAATTTACTTTTTGGTGAAAAGTTGACCTATTGGGTTAATGGGTTGGCCATTGGGACAGAAATTGACCATTTTGACCAAAGTTGACCTTTTTGGTCAGAAGTTGACCTATTAGGTCCATTGGGTGGTCATTAGGTCAAAAGTTAGCTATTTTGACCAAAATTGACTTTTTGGTCGAAAAGACTATTAGGTTCAATGGGTTGGTCATTATGTCAAAAATTGACTATTTTGACCAAAATTGACTTTTTGGTCAAAAGTTGATTTATTGGGTCATTGGGTCAAAAATTAACCATTTTGACCATAGTTGACTTTTTGGTCAAAAGATGACCTATTGGGTCAATGGGTTGGTCATTGGGTCAAGCATTTATGATTTTGAGCAAAGTTCACTTTTGGTCAGAGATAGAGTTATTGGGTCAATAATTGGCATTAGGTTTAAAATTGACGATTTTGATCAAGATTGAATTTTTGGTCAAAAGTTGACCCATTGGGTCAATGGGGTAATCATTGGGTCAGAAATTGACCATTTTGACCAATGTTGACTTTTTGGTCAAAAGTTGCATATTGGGTCAATGGGTGGTCGTTAGGTCAAAAATTGACTATATTGACCAAAATTAACTTTTTGATTAAAAGTTGACCTATTGTGTCCATGGGTTGGTCATTGTGTCAAGGATTGACTATTTTGACTAAAGTTCACTTTTTGGTCAATAGTTGACCTATTGGGTCAATAGGTTGGTCATTGGGTCAAGGATTGACCATTTTGACCAAAGTTGCGTTTTTTGTTAGAGATTGACTTATTGGGTCAATAATTGGTCATTATCTCAAAAATTGACTATTTTGGTCAAAAGTTGACCTATTGGATCTATGGTTTGGTCATTGGGTCAAGGATTAACCATTTTTGACCAAAGTGACTTTTTTGTCAGAGATTGACTTTTTGGGTCAATAATTGGTCATTAGGTAAAAAATTGACAATTTTAACCAAAATTGAATTTTTGTCCTAAAGTTGACCCATTGGGTCAACATGGTGTTCATTGGGTCATAAATTGATCATTTTGACCAAAGTTGACTTTTTGATCAAAAGTGACATATTGGGTCAATGAGTGGTCATTAGGTAAAAAATTGTTATATTGACCAAAATTGACTTTTTGGTCAAAACTTAACCTGTTGGTTCAATGGGTTTGTCATTGTGTTAAGCATTGCCTTTTTGGTCTGAGATTGACTTATTGAGTCAATAATTGGTCATTTGGTCAAAAATTAACTATTTTGACCAAAAATGAATTTTTAGCCAAAAGTTGACCCATTGGGTCAATGGGGTGGTCATTGGTTTAGAAATTGAACATTTTGACCAACGTTGATTTTTTGGTCAGAAGTTAACATATTGGGATCAATTAGGTGGTCGTTTGGTCAAAAATTGATTTTATTGACCAAAATTAACTTTTTGGTCAAAAGTTGACCTATTCTGTTAATGGGTTGGTCATTGTGTCAGTGATTGATTATTTTGACTAAAGTTCACTTTTTGGACAAAAGGTGACATATTGGGTCAATGGGTTTGTCATTTCATCAAGGATTGGCCCTTTTCATAAAAGTTAACTTTTTGGTTATAGATTGACTTATTGGGTCAATAATTGGTCATTAGGTCAAAAATTGATTATTTTGACGAAAATTGAAGTTTTAGTCAAAAGTTGACCCGTTGGGTGAATGGGGTTGTCATTGTGTCAAAAATTGACCATTTTGACAAAAGTTGACTTTTTGGTCAAAAGTTAACCTATTGGGTTAATGGGTTGGTCATTAGGTCAAGGATTGACCATTTTGACCAAAGTTAACTTTTTTGTTAGAGTTTGACTTACTGGCTCAATATTTGGTCATTAGGTCAAAATTGACTATTTTGACCAAAATTAACTTTTTGGTCAAAAGTTGACCTTTTGGGTTAATGGGTTGGCCATTGGGTCAAGGATTGACCTTTTCAAAAAAAGTTGAATTTTTGGTCAAAAGTTGACCTATTGGTTCAATGGGTTGGTCATCTGGTCAAGGATTAACCATTTTTATCAAAGTTGACTTTTTAGTTAGAGATTGGCTTATTGGGTCAATAATTGGTCATTAGATCAAAAATTAATTATTTTGACCAAAATTGAATTTTTGGTCAAAAGTTAACCCGTTGGGTCAATGGGGTGGTCATTGTATCAGAAATTGACCATTTTGACCAAAGTTGGCTTTTTGGTCAAAAGTTGACTTATTTAGCTCAATGAGGTGGTCATTAGGTCATAAATTGACTATTTTGACCAAAATTGACTCTTTGGTCAAATGTTGACCTATTCGGTTAATGGTTTAGTCATTGGGTCTAGGTTTGACCATTTTGACCAAAGTTAACTTTTTTGTCAAAAGTTGACCTATTGAGTCAATGGGTTGGTCATTGGGTAAAGGATTGACCATTTTGACCAAAGTTGACATTTCAGTTAAAAGTTAAACTATTGGGTCAAAGGGCTGGTCATTGGGTCAGAAATTGACCATTTTGACCAAAGTTGACTTTTTGGTCAGAAGTTGACCTATTAGGTCAATGGGTGGTCATTAGGTCAAAAATTGACAGTATTTGGTCAAATGTTGACCTATTCGGTCAATGATTTGGTAATTAGGTCAAGGTTTGACCATTTTGGCCAAAGTTGACTTTTGGTCCAAAGTTGACCTATTGAGTCAATGGGTTTCATATTGGTCATTTGGTCAAGGATTGACCATTTTGACCAAAGTTGACTTTTTAGTGAGAGATTGACTTATCAGGTCAATAATTGGGCATTAGGTCAAAAAATAACTATTTTGACCCAAATTCAATTTTTGGTTAAAAGTTGACTGTTGGGTTCATGGGGTTGTCATTGTGTTAGAAATTCACCATTTTGACCAAAGTTAACTTTTTGGTCAAAAGTTGACCTATTGGGTCAATGGGGTTGGTCATTAGGTTAGAAATTATCTATTTTGACCAAACTTGACTTTTTGGTCAAAAGTTGACCTCTTTAGTCAATGGGTTGGTCCTTGGGTCAATGATTGACCACTTTGGCCAAAGTTGTCTTTTTGGTCAAAAGTTGACATATATGGTCAGTGGATGGTTATTAGGTCAGAAATTGACCATTTTAACTAAAGTTGACTTTTTGTTCAAAAGTTGACATATTGGGTCAATGGGGTGGTTATTAGGTTAAAAATTGACTATTTTGACCAAAATTTACTTTTTTGTCAAAAGTTGACCAAATGTGTAAATGGGTAACTCATTGTGTCACGGATTGACCATTTTGAACAAAATTGACATTTTGGTCAAAAGTTGACCCAATGGGTCAATGGGGTGGTCATTAGGTCAAAAATTGTCTATTTTGACGAAAATTAATTTTTAGGTCAAAAGTTGACCAATTGGGTAAACGGGTTGGTCATCTCATCAAGGATTGACCATTCTGACCAAAGTTGACTTTTTGGTAAAAAGTTAACCTATTGGGTCAATGGGTTGGTCATTGGGTCAAGGATTGACAATTTTGAAAAAAGTTGACTTTTTGCTTAGAGATGTACTTATTGCGTCAATAATTTGTCATTAGGTTAAAAATTGACTATTTTGACCAAAATTGACTTTTTAGTCAAAAGTTGACCTATTGGGATAATGTGTTGGTCATTGGGTCAGAAATTGACCATTTTGACTAAATGTCACTTTTTGGTCAAAAGCTGACCTATTTAGTCAATTGGGTTATCATTAGGCCAAAAATTGACTATTTTGACCGATTTTTTTGTCAAAACTTTATTTATTGGGTCAATGAATTGGTCATTATCTAAAAAATTGACTATTTTGACCGAAATTGACTTTTTAGTTGAAAGTTGACCTATTGGGTCATTTGGTCAAAGATTGACCATTTTGACCTAAGTTGACTTTTTAGTCAGAAGTTGACCTATTGGGTCAATGGGTTGGTCATTGGGTCAACGATTTACCGTTTTGACAAAAGTTGACTTTTTGGTCAGAGATTGAGTTATTGGGTCAATAATTGGTCATTAGGTCAAAAATTGACTATTTTGATCAAAATTGAATTTTTGGTCAAAAGTTGACGCATTGGGTTAATAGGGTGGTTATTGGGTCAAAAATTGACCATTTTGACCAAAGTTGACTTATTGGTCAAAAGTTGACATATTGGGTCAATGGGGGTGGTCGTTAGGTCAAAAATTAACTATATTGGCCAAAATTTACTTTTTGGTCAAAAGTTGACTTATTGTTTCAATGGGTTATTCATTGTGTCAAGGATTGACTATTTTGACTAAAGTTCACTTTTTGGTCAAAAGTTGACCTATTGGGTCAATGGGTTAGTCATTAGGTCAAAGATTGACCATTTTGACAAAACTTAACTTTTTGGCCAGAGATTGACTTATTGGGTAAATAATTTATCATTAGGTCAAAATTTGATTATTTTGACCAAAATTGAATTTTTGGTTAAAAGTTGACTTGTAGGGTAAATGGGGTAATCATTGTGTCAGAAATTGACCATTTTGACCAAAGTTGACTTTTTAGTCAAAAGTTGACCTATTGGATCAATGCGTTGGTCATTGGGTCAACGATTGACCATTTCAAGCAAAGTTGACTTTTTGGTTAGAGTTTGACTTACTGGGCCAAAAATTGGTCATTATGTCAAAATTGACTATTTTAACCAAAATTGACTATTTTGGCTAAAATTGACTTTTTCATCAAAAATTGACCTATGGGGTTGGTCATTGGGTCAGGATTGACCTTTTCGACCAAAGTTGACTTTTTGTTCAAAAGTTGACCTATTGGGTCAATGCAATGGTCAATTGGTCAAGGATTGACTATTTTGATCAAAGTTGACTTTTTAGTTAGAGATTGACTTATTGGGTCAATAATTGGTCATTAGGTCATAAATTGATTATTTTGACAAAAATTTAATTTTTGGGTAAAAGTTAACCCGTTAGGTCAATGGGGCGGTCATTGTATCAGAATTTAACCATTTTGACCAAAGTTGGCTTTTTGGTCAAAAGTTGACCTATTTAGGTCAATGAGGTGATCATTAGGTCAAAAATTGACAAATTTGACCAAAATTGACTTTTTGGTAAAAAAGTTAACCTATTGAGTTAGTGGGTTGGTCATTGGGTCAACGATTGACAATTTTGGCCAAAGTTGACTTTTTGGTGAAAAGTTGACCATTGGGTCAAAGGGTTTGTCATTAGGTCAGAAATTGACCATTTTGACGAAAATTAACTTTTTGGTCAAGAGTTGACCTATTGATTCAAGGGGTTGTCATTAGGTCTAAAATTGACTATTTTGACCAAAATTTACTTTTTGTTCAAAAGTTAACCTATTGGGTCAATGAGTTGGTCATTGGGTCAAGGTTTTGCCATTTTGACCAAAGTTGAATTTTTGGTCAAAAGTTGACCAATTAGGTCAATGGGTTGGTTATTGGGTCAAGGATTGACCATTTTGACCAAAGTTGATTTTTTTGTCAGAGATTGATATATTGGGTCAATAATTGGTCATTAATTCAAAATTTTATTTTGACAAAAATTGACTTTTTTGGTCGAAAGTTGACCAATTAGATCAATGGGTTTGTCATTGGGTCAAGGATTGACCATTTTGACCAAAGTTAACTTTTTTGTTAGAGATTGACTTACTGGGTCAGTAATTAGTCATTAGGTCAAAAATTGATTATTTTGACCAAAAGTTAATTTTTGGTCAAACGTTGACCTGTTGGGTTAATAGGGTTATCATTGTGTCACAAATTGACCATTTTGACCATAGTTAACTTTTTGGTCAAAAGTTGACCTATTGGGTCAATGGGTTAGTCACTGGGTCAAGGATTGACCATTTTGACAAAAGTTGACTTTTTTGTTAGAGTTTGAATTACTCGGTCAATAACTGATCATTAAGTCAAAAATGACTATTTTGACCAAAATTGACTTTTTGGTCAAAAGTTGACCTATTATGTTAATGGGTTGGTCATTTGGTTAAGGATTTACCTCTTCGACCAAATTTGACATTTTAGTCAAAATGTTGACCTATTAGGTCAATGGGTTAGTTAAATAGTCAAAGATTGACCATTTTGACCAAACTTGACTTTTTAGTTAGAGATTGACTTATTGGGTGAATAATTGGTAATTAGGTTAAAAATTGATTATTTTGAGTAAAATTGAATTTTTTGGTAAAAGTTGATTTGTTGCGTCCATGGGGTGGTCATTGTGTCAGAAATTGACCATTTTGACCGAACTTGGCTTTTTGGTCAAAAGTTGACCAATTTAGGTCAATGAGGTGGTCATTAGGACAACAATAGATAATTTTAACCAAAATTATCTTTTTGGTCAAAAGTTCACCTATTGGGTTAATGGATTGATCATTGGGTCAATGATTGACCATTTTGGCCAAAGTTGACATTTTGGTTAAAAGTTGACTATTGTGTTAATGGGTTGGTCATTGAGTTAGAAATTGACCATTTTGACCAAAGTTGACTTTTTCATCAAAAGTTGACCTATTGGGTCAATGGGTGATCATTAGGTCAAAAATTTACTATTTTGACCAAAATTGACTTTTTGTCAAAAGTTTACCTAATGGGTCAAGGTTTGACACTTTGACCAAAGTTGACTTTTTGGTCAAAAGTTGACCTATTGGTCATTGAGTTGGTCATTGGGTTAAGAATTGATATTTTTTACCATTGTTGACTTTTTGGTCAGAGATTGACTTATTGGGTCAATAATTTGTCATTAGGTCAAAAATTAACTATTTTGACCAAAATTGAATTTTTGGTCAAAAGTTGACCCATTGGGTCAAGTGGGTGGCCATTGGGTCAGAAATTGACCATTTTAACTAAAGTTAACTTTTTTGGTCAAAAGTTAACCTATTAGGTCAATGAGTTGGTAATTGGGTCAAGAATGGACCAGTTTGACCAACGATGACTTTTTGGTGAAAAGTTAATCTATTGGGTCAAAAAATTGACCATTTTCACCAAAGTTGACTTTTTAGTCAACAGTTAACCTATTGTTTCAATGGGTGGTCATTATGTCAAACATTGACTATTTTGACCAAAATTTACATTTTGGTCAAAAGTTGACTTATTTGTTCGATGGGTTTGTCATTGGGTCATGGATTAACCATTTTGACTAAAGTTGACTTTTTAGTCAGAGATTGACTTATTGGGTCAATAATTGGTCATTAGGTCAAAAATTGATTATTTTGGTCATTTTGACCAAAATTGAATTTTTGGTTAAAAGTTGACTTATTAGGTCAACGGGGTGGTCATTGGGTCAGAAATTAACCATTTTGACCAAAGTTGACTTTTTGGCCAAAAGTTGACCTATTTGGTCAATGAGTTGGTAATTGAGTTAAAAATTAACTATTTTGACCAAAGATAATTTTTTGATCGAAAGTTGATCTTATGGGTCAATAGGTTGGTCATTGGGTCAAAAATTAACCATTTTGACCAAAGCTGACTTTTTGGTCAAAAGTTGAGCTTTTGGGTCAATGTGTTTATCATTGGGTCAAGGATTAACCATTTTGGCCAAAGTTGACTTTTTGGTCAGAGATTGTCTTATTGGGTCAATAATTGGTCATTAGGTCAAAAAATTGACTATTTTGATCAAAGTTGACTTTTTGGTCAATGAGTTGGTAATTGGGTCAAGGATTGACCATTTTGACCAAAGATGAATTTTTGGTCAAAAGTTGATCTACTGAGTCAATGGGTTGGTCGTTGGGTCAAGAACTGACCATTTTGACCAAAGTTGTCTTTTTGGTGGAAAGTTGACCTATTTAGCTCAATGAGGTGGTTATTAGGTAAAAAATTGATAATTTTGACCAAAATTGTCTTTTTGGTCAAAAGTTAACTAATTGGGTCAATGGGTTGGTCATTAGGTCAAGGATTGACCATTTTGGCCAAAGTTGACTTTTTGGTCAAAAGTTGACCTATTGGGTCAATGGGTTAGTCATTGGGTCAAGCATTGACCATGTTGATCAAAGTTGCCTTTTTAGTCAGAGACTGACTTATTTGGTCAATAATTGGTCATTAGGTAAAAAATTTACTATTTTGACTGAAATTGAATTTTTGGTCAAAAGTTGACCTATTGGTTCAATGGGGTGGTCATTGGGTCAGAAATTGACCATTTTGACCATTGTTGACTTTTTTGTCAAAAGTTGACCTATTTGGTCATTGTAGTGGTCATTGGGTCAAAGATTGACCATTTTGACCGTAGTTGACGTTTTGATTAGAGATTGACTTATTGGGTCAATAATACATCATTAGGTCAAAAGTTGACAATTTTTACCAAAATATACTTTTTGGTCAAAAGTTTACCTATTGGGTCAATGGGTTGGTCATTGGGTCAAGGATTAATCATTTCGACCAAAGTTGACTTTTTAGTCAAAAGTTGACCTATTGGGTCAATTAGTTAGTCATTGGGTAAGAAATTGACCATTTTGACCAAAGTTGAGTTTGTGGTCAAAAGTTGACCTATTGGGTCAAAGAGGTGGCCATTAGGTCAAAAATTAACTGTATTGACCAAAATTGACTTTTTTGTTAAAATTTGACCAAAAAGTCATATTGTTGTCAAAATTCGACCATTTTGACCAAAGTTGACTTTTTAGTCAAAAGTTGACCTATTTGGCCAATGGGCTGGTCATTGGGTCAAGGTTCGACCATTTTGACCAAAGATGACTTTTTGGTCAAAAGTTGACTTATTGGGTCAATGAGTTGGTCATTGGGTAAAAAATTAATCATTTTGACCAAAGTTGACTTTTTGGTCAAAAGTTGACCTTTTGGGTCAATGGGTGGTCATTAGGTCAAAAATTGACTATTTTGACCAAAATTGACTTTTTGGTCAAAAGTTGACCTATTTGGTCAATGAGTTGTCATTGAGTTAAGGATTAACAATTATAACCAAAGTTGACTTTTTCGTCAGAGATTAACTTATTGGGTCAATAATTGGTCATTAGGTAAAAAATTGAATATTTTCACCAAAATTGACTATTTTGACCAAAATTGACTTTTTGTACAAAAGATAACCTATTATGTCAATGGGTTGGTCATTGTGTCAAGGATTGACTATTTTGACTAAAGTTGACTTTTTGGTCAGAGATTGACTGATTGGGTCAATAATTGGTCAGTAGGTCATAAATTGACTATTTTGACCAAAATTAAATTTTTGGTCAAAAGTTGACCTATTGGGTCAATGGGTTGGTCATTGGGTCAAGGATTGACCATTTTGACCAATGTTGACTTTTTTGTCAAAAGTTGACCTATTTATTCTATGGGTTGGTCATTGGGTTAAAGATTGACCATTTGACCAAAGTTGAGTTTTTATTAAGAGATTGACTTATTGTCAATAATTGGTCATTCAGCCAAAAATTGACAATTTTAACCAAAATTTTCTTTTTTGACAAAAGTTGAACTATTGAGTCAATGAGTTTATCATTAGGTCAAGGATTGACCATTTTGACCAAATTTGACTTTTTGGTCAAAAGTTGACCTATAAGGTCAATGGGTTGGTCATTGGGTCAGAAATTGTCAATTTTGACCAAATCAACTTTTTGGTTAAAAGTTGCATATTGGGTTAATGGGTTGGTCAATGGGTCTGAAATTTATCATTTTGACAAAAATTGAATTTTTGGTCAAAAGTTGACCTAATAGGTCAATGGGTGATCTTTAGGTCAAAAATTGATTGTTTTGACCAAAATTGACTTTTTGGTCAAAAGTTGACCTTTTGGGTCAATGGGTTGGTCATTGGGTCAAGGATTGACCATTTTGACCAAAGTTGACATTTTGGTCAAAAGTTGACCTATTGGATCAATGCGTTGGTTATTGGGTCAAGGATTGACTATTTTGACCAAAGTTGACTTTTTGGTCATTTGGTCAAAAATTAACCATTTTGACCAAAGTTGACATTTTGGTTAAAAGTTCAACTATTTGGTCAATGGGATGGTCATTAGGTCAAAAATTGTCTATTTTGACCAAAATTGACTTTTTGGTCAAAAGTTGATCTATTGGGTCAATGGGATGTCATTGGGTCAAGGATTTACCATTTTGTCCAAAGTTAACTTTTTGGTCAAAAGTTGACCTATTGGGTCAATGGGTTGGTCATTGTGTCAAGGATTAACCATTATGACTAAAGTTAACTTTTAGGTTAGAGAACGACTTATTGGGTCATATTTGGTCATTAGGTCAAAAATTGAATATTTTGACAAAAATTGAATATTTTGACAAAAATTGACTTCTTGTTCAAAAGTTGACCTATTGTGTTAATGTGTTGGTCATTGTGTCAAGGATTGATTATTTTGACTAAAGTTTACATTTTGGCTAAAAGTTGACATATTGGTCAATGGGTTGGTCATTGGATCACAATTGACCTTTTTGACCAAAGTTCACTTTTTTGTCAAAAGTTGACCTATTGGGTTAATGGGTGGTCATTAGGTAAAAAATTGACTATTTTAACCAAAGTTGACTTTTTTTTCAAAAGTTGATCTGTTAGGTCAATGGGTTAGTCATTGGGTCAAGCGTTAACCATTTTGACCAAAGTTGACTTTTTGGTCAGAGATTGACTTATTTGCTTAAGAATTGGTCACTAGGTCAAAAATTGACTATTTTGACCAAAATTAAATTTTTGGTCAAAAGTTGACTTATTGGTTCAATGGGGTGGTCATTGGGTCAGAAATTGACCATTTTGACCAGAGTTGACTTTTTGGTAAAAAGTTGACCTATTGGGTCAATGCGGTGGTCATTGGGTCAAAGATTGACCATTTTGACCAAAGTTGACTTTTTGGTTAGAGTTTGACTTTTTACGCCAATAATAGATCATTATGTCAAAAATTGACTATTTTGACCAAATTATACTTTTTGGTCAAATGTTGACCTATTGGATCAATGGGTTGGTCATTGGGTCAAGGATTGATCATTTTGACCAAAGTTGACTTTTTAGTCAAAAGATGACCTATTGTGTCAATGGGTTGGTCATTGGGTAAGAAATTGACCATTTTGACCAAAGTTGACTTTTTGGTCAAAAGTTGACCTATTGGGTCAATGGGGTGGTCATTAGGTCAAAAATTAACTATTTTGACCAAAATTGAATTTTTTGTCAAAATTTGACATATTGGGCATTGGGTCAAGTATTGACCATTTTGACCAAAGTTGACTTTTTGGTCAAAAGTTGACCTATTGGGTCAATGGACTGGTCATTGGGTCAAGGTTTGACCATTTTGACCAAAGATGACTTTTTGGTGAAAAGTTGACTTATTGGGTTAATGAGTTGGTCATTGGGTCAAAAATTGACCGTTTTGACCAAAGTTGACTCTTTTGTCAAAAGTTGACCTTTTGGGTCAATGGGTGGTTATTAGGTCAAAAATTGACTATTTTGACCAAAATTGACTTTTTGGTCAAAAGTTGACCTATTGGGTCAATGAGTTGTCATTGGGTCAAGGATTGACCATTATGACCAAAGTTGACTTTTTCGTCAGAGATTGACTTATTGGGTCAATAATTGGTCATTAGGTAAAAAATTGACTATTTTGACCAAAATTGACTTTTTGTTCAAAAGATGACCTATTGTGTCAATGGGTTGGTCATTGTGTCAAGGATTGACTATTTTGACTAAAGTTGACTTTTTGGTCAGAGATTGATTGATTGGGTCAATAATTGGTCAGTAGGCCATAAATTGACTATTTTGACCAAAATTCAACTTTTGGTCAAAAGTTGCCCTATTGGGTCAATGGGTTGGTCAATGGGTGAAGGATTGATCATTTTGACCAATGTTGATTTTTTGGTCAAAAGTTGACCTATTTGGTCTATGAGTTGGTCATTGGGTCAAGGATTGACCATTTTGACCAAAGTTGAGTTTTTGGTAAGAGATTGACTTATTGGGTCAATAATTGGTCATTAGGTCAAAAATTGACTATTTTGAACAAAACTCACTTTTTGGTCAAAAGTTTAACTATTGAGTCAATGGGTTTGTCATTGGGTCAAAGATTGACCATTTTGACAAAATTTGACTTTTTAATCAAAAGTTGATCTATAGGGTCAATGGGTTGGTCATTCGGTCAGAAATTGATTATTTTGACCAAAACGACTTTTTGGTCAAAAGTTGCATAATGGGTCAAAGGGTTGGTCATTGGGTCTGAAATTGATCATTTTGACGAAAATTGACTTTTTGGTCAAAAGTTGACCTATTGGGTCAATGGATGGTTATTCGGTCAAAAATTGACTATTTTGACCAAATTGACTTTTTGGTGAAAAGTTGACCTATTGGGTCAATGGGTTGGTCATTGGGTCAAGGATTGTCTATTTTGACCAAAGTTGTCTTTTTGGTCAGAAGTTGACCTATTGGGTCGATAGGTTAGTTATTGGGTTAAAAATTGACCATTTTAACCAAAGTTGACTTATTGGCAAAAGTTGACACATAGGCTCGACGGGGTGGTCAATGGGTCAGAAATTGACCATTTTAACCAAAGTTTATTTTTTGGTGAAAAGTTTACCTATTTGGTTTATTAGTTGGTAATTGGGTCAAGAATTGACCATTTTGACCAAAGATGACTTTTTGGTCAAAAGTTGACATTTGGGTCAATGGGTTGGTAATTGGGTCAAAAATTGACCATTTTGACCAAAGTTGGCTTTTTGGTCAAAAGTTGACATATTGGGTCAAAGGGCGGTCATTAGGTCAAAAACTGACTATTTTGACCAAAATTGACTTTTTGGGCAAAAGTTGACCTATTGGGTCAATGAGTTGGTCATTATGTCAAAAATTGACTATATTGACGAAAATTGACTTTTTCGTCAAAAGTTGATCTATTGGTTAATTGGGTCAAAGATTGACCATTTTGACCATAGTTGACTTTTGTTCAAAAGTTGACCTATTCGGTCAATGGGTTGGTCATTGGGTCATGGATTGACCATTTTGACCAAAGTTCACTTTTTCGTGAGAGATTGACTTATTGGGTCATTAATTGGTCATTATGTCAAAAATTGACTATTTTGACCAAAATTGAATTTTTGGTCAAAAGTTGACCCATTGGGTCAATGGGGTGGTGATTGGGTCAAAACTTGACCACTTTGACCAAAGTTGACTTTTTGGTCAAAAGTTGACATATTGGGTCAATGGGGTGGTCGGTAGGTCAAAAATTGACTATATTGACCAAAATTAACTTTTTGGTCAAAAGTTGATCTATTATGTCAATGGGTTGGTGATTGTGTCAAGGATTGACTATTTTGACTAATGTTCACTTTTTACTTAAAAGTTGACCTATTGGGTCAATGGATTGGTCATTGGGTGAAGGATTGACCATTTTGACTAAAGTTCACTTTTTGGTCAGAGATTGACTTATTTGGTCAATAATTCAGCATTTTGACAAAAATTGACTATTTAGGTCAAAAGTTGACCTCTTGGGTCTACGGGTTGGTCATTAGGTCAAGGATTGACCATTTTGACCAAAGTTGACTTTTTGGTCAAAAGTTGACCTATTGGGTTAATGGGTTGGTTATTGGGTAAAAAATTGACGATTTTGACTACGTTGACTTTTTGGTCAAAAGTTGACCTATTGGGTTAATGGGGTGGTCATTAGGTCAAAAATTGACCATTTTGATCAAAATTAACTTTTTTGTCATAAGTTGACCCTTGGGTCAATGGGTTGGTCATTGAGTCAAGGATTGACCATTTTGACCAAAGTTGACTTTTTGGTCAAATATTGACTTATTCGGTCAATAATTGGTCATTAGGTAAAAAATTAACTATTTTGACCAAAATTGACTTTTTGGTTAAAAGTTGACCTATTGGATCCATAGGTTGGTCATTAGGTCAAGGATTGATCATTTTGACAAAAGTTAACTTTTTGGTACAAATGTGACCTATTGGGTCAATGGGTTGGTCATTGGGCCAGAAATTAACCATTTTCACCAAAGTTGACTTTTTGGTCAAAAGTTGACCTGTTGGGCCAATGGGGTGGTCATTGTGTCAGAAATTGACAATTTTGACCAAAGTTTGCTTTGTGGTCAAAAGTTGACCTATTTAGGTCAATGAGGTGTTCATTAGGTAAAAAATTGATACTTTTGACCAAAATTCACTTTTTTGTCAAAAGTTGATCTATTGGGTTTATAGGTTGATCATTGGGTCAAGGATTGATCATTTTGGCCAAAGTTGACTTTTTCGTTAAAAGTCAACTTATTTGGTCAATGGGTTGGTCATTGGGTCAAAATTTGATAATTTTGAATAAGTTGACTTTTTGGTCAAAAGTTGATCTATTGGGTCAATAGGTGGTCATTAGGTCAAAAATTGACTATTTTGACAAAAATTTACTTTTTGGTCAAAAGTTGACTTATTGGGTCAATGGGCTGGTCATTGGGTCAATGCTTGACCATTTTGACCAAAGTTGACTTTTTTGTCAAAATTTTATCTATTGGGTCAATGTGTTGGTCATTGGGTTAAGGATTGAAAATTTTGACAAAAGTTGACTTTTTGGTCGAAGATTGACTTGTTGGGTCAATAATTGGTCATTAGGTCAAAAATTGATTATTTTGACCAAAATTGAATTTATGGTTAAAAGTTGACCCATTGGTTCAACGGGGTGGTCATTGGGTCAGAAATTGACCATTTTGACCAAAGTTGACCTATTGGGTCAATGGGTTGGTCATTGGTCATGAATTGATTATTTTGACCAAAGATGACTTTTTGATCAAAAGTTAACCTTTTGGGTCAATGGGTTGGTCATTGGGTAAGAAATTAACCATTTTGACCAAAGTTAACTTTTTGATCAAAAGTTGACCTATTGGGTCAATGGGGGGCCATTATGTCAAAAATTAACTATTTTGACCAAAATTAACTTTTGGGTCAAAAGTTGACCTATTGGGTCATTGTGTCAAGGATTAATCATTTTGACCAAAGATGACTTTTTGGTCAAAAGTTGACCTAATGGGTCAATGGGCTTGTCATTGGGTCAAGGTTTGACCATTTTGACCAAAGTTGACTTTTTGCTCAAAATTTGACCCATTTGGTTAATAGGTTGGTCATTGGGTCAATGATTGACCATTTTGACCAAAGTTGACTTTTTGGTCAGAGATTAACTGATTGGGTCAATAATTGGTCAGTAGGCCATAAATTGAATTTTTTGTCAAAAGTTGACCTATTGGGCAATGGGTTGGTCATTGGGTTTTAATGATTGATTATTTTGACCAATGTTGACTTTTTGGTCAAAAGTTGACCTATTTGATCTATGGGTTGGTCATTGGGTCAAGGATTGACCATTTTGACCAAAGTTAAGTTTTTTGTAAGAGATTGACTTATTGGGTCAATAATTGGTCATTAGGTCAAAAATCGACTATTTTGATCAAATCTAACTTTTTGGTCAAAAGTTGAACTATTGAGTTAATGGATTTGTTATTAGGTCAAAGATTGACCATTTTGACCAAATTTGACTTTTTGATCAAAAGTTGACCTATAGGGTCAATGGGTTGGTCATTGGGTCAGAAATTGACCATTTTGACCAAATCGACTTTTTGGTCAAAAGTTGCATATTGGGTCAATGGGTTGGTCATTGGGTCTGAAATTGATCATTTTGACCAAAATTGACTTTTTGGTTAAAAGTTGACCTATTTAGGTCAATGGGTGGTCATTAGGTTAAAAATAGACTATTTTGACCAAATTTGATTTTTTGGTCAAAAGTTGACCTATTTGGTCAATGGGTTAGTCATTGGTTCAAGGATTGACCATTTTGACTAAAGTTGACATTTTGGTCAAAAGTTAACCTATTGGATCAATGAGTTGGTAATTGGGTCAAGGACTGTCAATTTTGAACAAAGTTGACTTTTTAGTCGTTTGGTCAAAAATTAACCATTTTGACCAAAGTTGACATTTTGGTTAGATGTTCAACTATTTGTCAATGGGATGGTCATCAGGACAAAAAATGTCTATTTTGACCATAATTGACTTTTTGGTCAAAAGTTAACCTATTTAGTCAATGGGTTGGTCATTGGGTCAAGGATTGACCATTTTGACTAAAGTTGTCTTTTTGGTCAGAAGTTGACCTATTGGGTCAATAGGTTGATTATTGGGATAGAAATTGACCATTTTAACCAAAATTGACTTTTTGGTCAAAAGTTGACCCATTATCTCGAAGGGGTGGTCATTGGGTCAGAAATTGACCATTTTAACAAATGTTGATTTTTTGGTGAGAAGTTGACCTATTTGGTATATTAGTTGGTAATTGGGTCAAGAATTGACCATTTTAACCAAAGATGACTTTTTGGTCAAAAGTTGACATATTGGGTCACTGGGTTGGTCATTGGGTCAAAAATTGACAATTTTGACCAAAGAATAGTTTTGGTCAAAAGTTGACCTATTGGGTCAATAGGTTGGTTATTGGGTCAAAAATTGACCATTTTGACCAAAGTTGGTTTTTTGGTCAAAAGTTGACATATTAGGTCCATGTGTGGTCATTAGGTCAAAAATTGACTATTTTAACCAAAATTGACTTTTTGGTCAAAAGTTGACCTATTGGGTCAATGAGTTGGTCATTATGTCAAAAGTTGACTATATTGATGAAAATTGACTTTTTGGTCAAAAGTTGACCTATCGGTTAATTGGGTTAAAGATTGACCATTTTGACCATAGTTGACTTTTTTTTAAAAGTTGACCTATTCGGTCAATGGATTGGTCATTGGGTCATGAATTGACCATTTTGACCGAAGTTCACTTTTTCGTGAGAGATTGACTTATTGGGTTAATAATTGGTCATTAGGTCAAAAATTGAATATTTTGACCAAAATTGAATTTTTTGTTTAAAGTTGACCTATTGGGTCAATGGGGTGGTGAGTGGGTCAAAACTTGACCATTTTGACCAAAGTTGACTTTTTGGTCAAAAGTTGACATATTAGGTCAATGGGGTGGTCGATAGGTCAAAAATTGACTATATTGACCAAAATTCACTTTTTGGTCAAATGTTGATCTATTTTGTCAATGGGTTGGTGATTGTGTCAAGGATTGACTATTTTGACTAATGTTCACTTTTTACTAAAAAGTTGACCTATTGGTTCATTGGATTGGTCATTGGGTGAAGGATTGACCATTTTGACTAAAGTTCACTTTTGGTGAGAGATTGACTTTTTTGGTTAATAATTGGTCATTTTGATAAAAATTGACTATTTAGGTCAAAGGTTGACCTCTTGGTTCTATGGGTTGTTCATTGGGTCAAGGATTGACGATTTTGACCAAAGTTGAACTTTTGGTCAAAAGTTGACTTTATGAGTTAATGGGTTGGTCATTGGGTCAAAAATTAACCATTTTAACCAAACTTGACTTTTTGGTCAAAAGTTGACCTATTGAGTTAATGGGGTGGTCATTATGTCAAAAATTGACAATTTTGATCAAAATTAACTTTTTAGCAAAAGTTGATCTATTAGTTCAATGGGTTGGTCGTTGGGTCAAGGATTGACCATTTTTACCAAAGTTGACTTTTTGGTCGCAGATTGACTTATTCGGTCAATATTTGATCATTAGGTAAAAAAATTAACTATTTTGACCAAAATTGACTTTTTGGTTAAAAGTTGACCTATTAGATCCATAGGTTGGTCATTAGGTCAAGGATTGATGATTTTGACACAAGCTAACTTTTTTGTAAACATGTGACATATTGGGTCAACGGGTTGGTCATTGGGTTAGAAATTGACCATTTTAAACAAAGTTGACTTTTTGGTCAAAAGTTGACATGTTGGGTCAATCGTCATTGTGTCAGAAATTGACCATTTTTGACCAAAGTTGGCTTTTTGGGCAAAAGTTGACTTATTTCGGTCAATGAGGTGGCATTAGGTCAAAAATTGATAATTTTGACGAAAATTAACTTTTTTGTCAAAAGTTGACCTTTTGGATTTATGGGTTGTTCATTAGGTCAAGGATTGACCATTTTGGCCAAAGGTAACTTTTTCATTAAAAGTCGACTTATTGGGTCAATGGGTTGGTCATTAGGTAAAAAATTGACAATTTTGACTAAAGTTGACTTTTTGGTTAAAAGTTGACCTATTGGGTCAATAGGTGGTCATTAGGTCAAAAATTAACTATTTTGACAAAAATTGACTATTTGGTCAAAAGTTGACCTATTGGGTCAATGGACTGGTCATTGGGTCAAGGTTTGACCATTTTGACCAAAGTTGACTTTTTCGTCAAAATTTTATCTATTGGGTCAACGGGTTGGTCATTGGGTTAAGAATTGACAATTTTGACCAAAGTTGACTTTTTGGACATATAATGGCTTCATGAGTCAACAATTGGTCATTAGGTCGAAAATTGACTATTTTGACCAAAATTGAATTTTTGTTAAAAGTTGACCCATTCGTTCAACGGGGTGGTCATTGGGTCAGAAATTGACCATTTTGACCAAAGTTGACTTTTTGGTCAAAAGTTGACCTATAGGGTCAATGGGTTGGTCATTGGGTTATGAATTGACTACTTTGACCAAAGATGAATTTTTTATCAAAAGTTGACCTTTTGGGTCAATGGGTTGGTCATTGGGGTAGAAATTGACCATTTTGATCAAAGTTAACTTTTTGTTCAAAAGTAGACCTTTTTGGTCAATGGGGTGGCCATTAGGTCAAAAATTAAATATTTTGACTAAAATTAACTTTTATGTTAAAAGTTGACTTTTTGGTCAAAAGTTGACCTATTTGGTCAATAGGTTGGTAATTGGGTCAATGATTGACCATTTTGACCAAAGTTAACTTTTTGGTCAGAGATTGACTTATTGGGTCAGTAATTGGTCATTAGGTCAAAAATTAACTATTTTGACCAAAATTGAATGTTTGATCAAAAGTTGACCCATTAGGTCAATGCGGTGGTCATTGGGTCAGAAATTTACCATTTTGACCAAAGTTAACTTTTTGGTCAAAAGTTGACCTATTGAGTCAATGGGATGGTCATTTGGTCAAAATTTGTCTATTTTTACTAAAATTGACTTTGTGGTCAAAAATTGATCTATTAGGTCAATGGGTTGGTCATTGGGTCAAGGATTGACCATTTTGACCAAAGTTGATTTTTTGATCAAAAGTTGACCAATTGGGTCAATGTGTTGGTCATTGGGTCAAGGATTGAGCATTTTGACCAAAGTTGACTTTTTGGTCAGAGATTGACTGATTGGATCAATAATTGGTCAGTAGGTCAAAAATTGTATATTTTGACCAAAATTGAATTTTTGGTCAAAAGTTGACCTATTGGGTCAATGGGTTGATCATTGGGTCAAGGATTGACCATTTTGACCAAAGTTGACTTTTTGGCCAGTTATTGACTTAAGGTCCGTTTGGTTCAGCTTTGAGGAGGTGCGTCGCTTTAACGTACCACAAATTTTCGGCGAAGCGGGCGAAGGCTGATCAGATTCTGGCTGTTTGCCGCGAAGTCGCGTGAAAGCAGACCGCGGGATAAACCCTGGGCCTCGACTTTCACTCAGCTGCTGTGAGGGTTTTTTCCTCTCGCTTCCCTCGCCCTACTGCGCTCCCGAATTCGTTTTTTGCCGTAGAGGTTCTCACGATCTCGATGTTCTTCTTTCGCGATCGATAACGATCGAATCCAAGGTAACCTATCTTTGATCTAAGTACACAACCGAGGCCCCGTCCCCCTGTCCTTCTCTTTTTCTGGTTCCTTCCATCTCGATCTTTTGACTGTATACTCTTTCGACTGCTAGCAATCGATCTTGTTCTGGATCTGCAATGTCGTACGCAAAAAGCTGTGAAATTTTTCTATCTGCTAGCAATTTTGACTGTGTAATCTTTCGATCTGTTATACTCTCATACTCAGAAAGCTGTAAAATATTTGGACTGTGTAATATTTCGATCTACTAACAATTTTGGTTTTGTTGACACAAGCAATTGCACAGGTTTACACTGGTTCTGGTCTAAGAATGGCTGGTCTTCATGAACATCCTTATTTTTTAGACTGTATAATGCTTAAACTTCTAATAAGGGAATTTTACTATCCTTATGGATAAAAAATGCATCATTTTGCTTGAACTTATATAATCCGACTTGCAGATTTATTGTGCAAATTAGAAAATAAGAATTATGAGAACGTATATATTGAATATATGGAATATATGATAAGATATTGAGGAATACTTTTTTTTTTCATTCTTCATCTTAATTCTGCTTTTAAGGGATCTGCTTTTAGAGCTAACATGGAAATTTGTTAGCTAGTTGATTCATGTTCATGATTGGAGAATAGCTCTTGTACTGTCCAAGAAAATAGTTAAAGGCCAAGAAAATAGAATGAGGGGCAAAGTGTCTCCTTATCTGATACCCCTACAAGCCTTCAAATACCCATGCTTTGAACCATTAATTAGTTACCCACATAGTTCTAGGAAAGCTTTGTAGATAGCAGTTGCTGGAAGGATTTGATTACTTGCTGGCTTTCACAAGGCTTTCCTTGGAATAATTGTTGAAAAATGACTGTCTGCATATAATATTAGGCTATTATTTTTTCTTACATAATACATTTCGCCGTTTCTCCATTTTATTATTCCAATTTCTAGCTACAAAGATTTACAAAATAAAACTAGGCATAATCTAAAGCTTCAACTGGTATTTCGATCTTTGGTTTGCAAACTGAAGCCACTTTCCCTACATTGTTTATACAAGTCCAAGGTTAATTCTTGAGTGATCAAGGTGTTATCAGTGATGTTCATACCTTTAATTAAGGCGGCATGGTATGAGTGATTATCTTATAGAGGTGAAGTTTGAATCATAACTGTGTATTGAGTTGAATGGTAAGCTCAATAACTTGAGATATTGAGATGGTTTAATATTAAAGATCTATTATGTGTAAATATTTAGTGGTCAAATGTCTATTTTTATTGTAAATTTGACATTAGCTTTTCAAAAATACTTCATGAATGTTCTGTGATTTTGATGTCCCATATTATTTTGATATGCTAGGAGAGCTAAATAACGACCTACTGTTGTTGATTTGTTGAAAATGTTACAGTTCTTATGTAATAAGTGGGAATCATCGAAGTTTATCAAGTTCAAGCTATTTTCAATGACAATCTTGATTCTTTGATAGCTTGTAGACAATTTATTTAAAATATAAAAAATGATTTTTTTGATATCTAATCTTTGAACCTGCAACTTCAAATTCTTCTTACTCATAGTGATATTATAAAATTCATTCTAGAGTTTAATTACCATGATCACGAGATAGTCATTTTTACTCATATAGTGATATTGTTAAATTCATTCTAAAATTTAAGTACTTTTGATCTCTTCACGGAGTAAAATTTGAGATACTGGAGAATATAGGTGAAATGAGAGACAAAAATTCTAAAGAAAATTGCTGCTACAAAATTTATAAAGAAACTTTGTTGATTATCTTGTATACCACAGTTAAAAGAAATGATAATGTTTATAGCTCTTTGACTATTCATCCTATTTGATCTCTTCATTTATGAGTTACACTTCTTCTTTCGGCTTATTTGTTGTTTTCTTAAAGTGAATGCATAATTTTGAAATGCTTGTATGGCTATCAAGTGGGCAACGGTTTAAAATGCATATTTTTGAAATGCTAGTATACTTTTGAAAAAGCCAGACATAATGTAACATGGAAATTTGTTTGAATGCCTTGTGAAGCATGGGATTAATACCTCTACTGCTTCTGTTGTGGTATTAATACCTCTACTCCTATGTGCATAATGTTAGCTGTTTGTTCGAATGCCTTGAAATTTGTTCCAGTAAATATACAGTTCGAGAATTGTAGTTGCTTGTGCTTGGCTTGCTTGTGCGTGGCCCCTGCTTAGCCTTTCCTGTACAGTTATTGACTGATTACTCTAGCAATATTACCTCAGTGGTGTGTATGAAAAGCATGTGCTTACATATTGAAGGTGATGTTTTATTAGGTGTTTCAATACTTGCCTGCTATGGTATCTAGTTCTTATACATGTATGACACTTTCTACTACTTCTGCATATTTAAGGCATATAAATGGCATATATGAGGATTTTCCATATATCGGGCATGTGTGAGGCATATGTTGAAGCTTTAACCATACATAAGGCATATGTTGAGGCATATGTCGAGGCATATACTGAGGGGTATATTGAGGCGTTATCCCAATATGAGGCATACATGAGGCATATATGAGGACGACCCACTGAAAGAAATTCATTTATGTGGAACACATGTTATAGGAAAGTTGGTATATGGAGTTCTTGTTGGTTGGAAATGGTATCTCCTTATATTCTGTAACATCTGGTGTAATTGGTGTGTAACCTTAGGTAAATTGGAGTTGAGTGTTTCTGTTACTTTGAAATGCTATGTACATGTTATCTATTTCAGCAATAAAGAAATATCATTTCTTTCCCGTGTATGTAGGTCAGTTTGACCGAACCACGTATATTGTTCTCTTTTTCTGTGCTTACCTGTATTATTTGGTTAATTGCAATTTATATCTATCAATGCTACTATAAGTAAAGATATAACTAATAGTTCTCCTATTCATAGTATGGCTAATAAGAACAAAGAAGTTGCTACTCCTACACTTTGGGAGAAGGATATAAAACTAATTTTCTGCGATCTATGCATAACCGAAGTCGAAAATGGGATTAGGACAAATTCTTTTTTTAGCAAAGAAGGTTGCCAAAACATTGTTACAAAGTTTAGGGAGGTCACAGGTAGGGATTATGATAGGCTCCAGCTAAAAAATAAATGGGACCAACTCAAGAAAGAGTGGAAACTTTGGAATGATTTAAAACAAGGATCGACTGGCTTGGGATGGGATCCGGTGAAGCGAACAATTGCTGCTTCAGAAACATGGTGGACTGAAAGGCTTGCGGTAAGATATTATTCAATTAATATTTGTAATGTTAGTCAGTTTTATTTTTTGGCCTTCTAATAAGATTTCATTATATTTTACAGATTTTTCCTACGGCGAAGAAGTTCAAATCGGTTGGGATAGAACCAGAGTTGGAGGACAAGCTCGATAGGATGTTTAGTGGGGTGGTAGCTACAGGGAAATATTCAGCTGCCCCTAGCCAGACAATTTTTGAAGAAAACCCTGAACATGTGGCCGTGGAACTATCAAACGATTCAGCAGAGATCCGCATGCACGAGCAAACTGAAATACAGTCAACAAACCGTACAAAGCACCCCCGGAACGAAAGAAAGAGAAAGAGTGCTCCTGCATCTATGAGAGACCAGCTCTCATACCTAGTAGACTCATCTAATGACGCCCCGCACAGAGTTCAAAAAAGCGACGTCCATGAGGTTGTTAGGCTTCTTGAGGACGACCTAGACTTTACAGGGGATCGTGATCTTTTCTACTTTGCTGTCGACATCTTCCGTGATTCTTTACATCGAGAATTCTTTACTGCATTGAGCAAAGAGAAACGATTAAAATACATACGCTATTATTATAACTGTCGCACCATTTGATTTTATATCGAACTGCTTAAATTTATTGCATCTATTAGTACGGCTGCCAGTCATGTATTTGTTTGGACAAGTTTTATTAGATTGAACTGATGTTTAACTTTTTTTCCAAATATTGTTCATTCATGTACTTCTTTTAGTCCATTTATGATTTCTAAATACCTTTATTTGGTTTAATTAAAAGATACAGTTTATATCGTCATGGACCCAGAGGAAGTCCGACGCCGACGGCGAAATGCAGCAGTAAATATAATGGTACAATACTATAATACGATCGTGAACCCTGTTACACATCCTCTCATATTGTGGATAAATGGATGGGAAAAATGATTTTAGGATACCCAAAAAAATTTTAAAACATCTTCTGAATGTCCCATGAAGTTTTCAGTGATCTTTTAATAGATCTAACAACATCCCATGGACTTTACGGGTCTTCTCGGACAACAGTCCGTGAAGTATTAAGCATAACACTTTCCATACTGTCATAGAACGAGTCTATGCAGGGAACCATGGAACGCTTCCAACACTCATCCGAAACAATAAGCAAATATTTCTCAGTTGGTTTCAGTTCTCTTGTCAGTCTAGCATAAGTCGTAATAAAACCAACCAATCCAACTTTTGCAGGGACGCCAGTAGAAATTTGCAATGATGACCGATATATAACATATTTCAACGTACACTTCTATCTGCAACCACATGTTACTTGATTGCATATTGAAATGATTTCTGTTGTTTCTAAAGGTTTGCATCGGCGCAATCGATGGAACGCACGTTCATGTTCGTAGTGCTTGGATAACGAGAAAGTTGCATTTATCGGCCGTTCATGGGAGGACAACTCAAAATATAATGGCGGTTTGTGATTTCAACATGTGTTTTACATTTGCATTGGCTGGATGGGAGGGCAGCGCACATGATAGTAGGGTTTTTAAAATTGCAACGAGAAATCCGGAGTACAATTTTCCTCACCCACCGCATGGTAAGTTCCTTTGTAATATAAAAAGACGATATTTTTTGTTACGTAACTTGCTAAGTTTCCTAGCATTACAGACAAGTATTATTTGGTGGATGCTGGCTACCCAATGCAGAGGGGGTACCTTAAACCCTATCCTGACACAAGGTATCATATTCCAGATTTCGAGAGGGCCAGTAATCGTACAAGAACTAGAAAAGAGTTGTTCAATAAAAGACATTCATCCTTGCGAGGTGTAATTGAGAGGACATTTGGAGTTTGGAAGAAGAAATGGGTCATACTTCGAGATATGCCACCTTATCCTTTTCCCAAACAAGTGCAGATAGTGTTAGCAACTATGGCCCTATATAACTATATTAGGCGGCATCCAACTCGAGCTGATGTTGATTTCGAGCTTGTCGATCTAAACGACGAGGTAGTTACGGTCACGGGTTATGAAGAGCGCATTGGCCTTTCTCTGTCACGGGAGGAGAACGACAGTGCCCCAATTTGCATTAAAGATGGGGAGGGTACGAACGAAATGACAGCCCTTCGAGAGGAGATTACTAGATCATTAGTTGGAGAGTGGCTCTGTTGAGGGGAATTATGTTGATGATGTTTAGGTTATTTTCTGTTTTGAAATGAAGATTTACATTGTGTTGAGCACTTTTCTTCACATTAACTGGTCTGTAAGAGTAATGTCTTTCTTTTGTCTGGTTTGATGATTATCATTTTGTTTGAGCAGTTGGTAATCAAAGTAATTAAGTTTTATATTTGCTTGCATTTCAGGACATCATGAGCTCCAGCATGTCGGCTACCTCTCGCCGAGTGCTATGTCACTGTGGCCTCCAGACATCTCTTTTGACATCACGAAAGCCGCACAGCTTTCGCCGAAAGTTTTACAGCTGTCCTCGGAACATTCCAGAGCAATGCGGTTTCTTCCGATGGGCGTACAGTTTACCGGATTCTCAGGAGTCCGATGTTAGGGAGTGGACGGCTTCACCGAAGATGGTGTGACACGGGAGCTACAGTAACTCAAAAATAAAGTGAACATTATTATCTTATTAATTGTTGCTGTAATTGTCCTCCAGTTTTTTTTTTCATTATACTGCTACTAGCACATGCTTGAGTGGACTCTTTGTTCATTTGTAGAACTTTATCACTTTTTGAGATATGCAATCATTATCTTGATGTTTTTTTGTTTCAAAT